>JAVJIF010033771.1:0-87184 GCA_038442645.1 Agave tequilana
AGCATTTTTCTTTGGGGCTTGTTTCTTAGGAAACATAGCCTCATCCTTTCTTATCAAATTCACAATTTTTCAAACAACACTTAATGAGTCTAATCTTTCCTTAAGCATGGAAACTTCATTAGATCAATTAGTGGGGCCTTACCCTTGCAAGAAGTCTTATACTTTTCAAAATCATTTTTAGTGGAAACTAAAGAAGAATGCAAATCATTATTTTCTTTAGAAAGATTTACAATTTGAATATTAAGGGATTCATTATCCTTTTTCATTTTTAAATTTTTTCTTTAAGAAATCATAATTGCTAGAAAGTTCCATAAAGGCTTCTCCTAACTCATCCATGGATAAATCATCATCAAGAAGAGTTGAGGGGGTTACCTTGCTTGTGCTCTCATTTGCCATGAAGCACATATTGGCGGTGTCGATCTCCTCCTCGGATTCACTTTCGTCATCCCATGTTGCTTTCATAGCCTTCTTTTTGTATGGCTTCTTGGATGAAGATGGCTTCACTTGTTCGGACACTCCGCTACTATGTGTCCCGGCTTTTGGCAATTAAAGCAAATGATTTTCCTTTCTTCCTTGCCTCCTTGCCATCTCCTCCTTCCTTGGTACTTTGCCTTGTTGTACATCCTCCGACATTTTTGACTAGAAGTGAGAGCTCCTCGTCATCTTCTTCTTCATCATCTTCGTCGGAGTAGGTAGCATGACTTTTGAAGCAATGGTCTTCTTTTTGGTAGGTGCCATGTCCTCCCTTGCCTTTCTCTCCATCTCATGGGTCTTCAAGTTACCAATGAGTCCAATGAGCTCAATCTCATCTTTGTCATTGAGTTCCTTCAAGTTGTAGCTTTCACTTCCCATGATGGAGGAAGAGCCCGATGATCTTTCTCACCCTTTGGTCATTGTTGATTTCTTCACCTAGAGAAGCAAGACCATTAGTAATCTTTGTAAACTTAGTAACCATATCATCTATGGTTTCATTCTCTTGCATGCAAAAATTTTCATATTGGGACCGAAGAAGGTCTATCTTGGCCCTCTTCACTTGTGATGTCCCCTCATGTGTTACTAGCAAATGGGTCCAAATCTCATAGGCGGATTTGCAATGGATGACTCTAGCTATGTCATCATCATTGAGGGCTTGTAGGAGTGCATAATGAGCCCTAGCATTGGCATCAACTCCTTGGTCTCAATTTCGGACCAAGTAGATTCATCACCGGGGGGTACACTAAATTGTTTAGTCACGGCCTTTGCAACTCGACTACCTAGAGATTGCAAGAAAACGGTCATCTTAACCTTCCAGATGGGAAAGTTAAGTCCATCAAACTTAGGTGGGGTCTTAATTCCATCGGCCATGTTTACTATGTGGAAATGAATGAGTGATTAGCAATATAAGGATCTCTCTAAGGTTGTTAAGCCAAATCCTAGAGTCCAAGCTCTGATACCAATTGAAATACACCTAGAGGGGGGGTGAATAGGTGTAATTGCTAATCTAATGCTCTTTTCAAATTTTACTTGAGTGATGCAACGATCTCTCAAACACGACTAAGAGCCGAATACCCCTTGCGAGGTTCTGAACTCCTTCCTCCCAATTCCCCTTAATGGGTTAGAGGTGCGCAATGCAACCGTGTTGTATTGAGGTGTGATCGAACAATTCCAAGTATGAATGCGATGATGAAATGCACACAAGTATTTAGCAAGAAATATTGAAGGCAAATAAAATAAACAAGTAAGGATAGCACAAATAATTATTGTTCACAAGCAATAGATTGGAAGTAATTTAAAGCAAGAAATTAAGCAAGAAGAACGCCAAGCCAATCGCAAACAGGTGATTTGTTTCGAGGTTCGAGCCCGTAGCTCTAGTCCCCCGCCTTCACCTCCGTGAAGGGTTTCCACTATCCCCTTAGGATCCCGTACAGTTAGGCCTCCAAAGACCTCAAGCCGTAGCTTCACCTTACAAAGAATTCCCCTTAGGAACTTATCTCCACAAGAACAAAGGATTACAAATTGGTGATCTCAACTAGACCACAACACTCTTTCTCTTTACAAACACTCTCACACTTTTACAACTTCACCTATAGAAAGAATATGAAATTTTTGGCACTATGAAGTGTGGTGAGAAAAGCTTCAGTTGTAGAGTGATATTAGAGATCAAACAACAACTGAAAATCAAACTTAAAAGAATGGAAATGAAAGCTTTAAACTATTTTTCTCTTTCTCTTGAAAAACAATGAAACTTGTATTTTTCTTGGTTGATAACTAAGGCCTATTCTCCACTATTTATAGGGAGAGAATAGGTTAAAAACTCTGATTTTTCCAGCTAAAAACTTCTGCAAAAGCACCCCAACAACTCCTAAAACTCTGATAGAAAAACATAAAACAGATTTTCAGAAATGCCCAAAGGAAAGAGCCGTTGGGCTTGTTGCAGGCCTACCGGTCGACTGCCGGTCGACCGGTGCTCTGCTGGCAAAAGAGCCGTTGAGGCTCCGGTCGACTGCCAGTCGACCGATCTCACAGAAGGAAACACAGTTTCCTTCTATCGGTCGACCGACCCAGTCGACCGAAAGATACAGAGAGCAGACCACAAAAATCAGTCGACCGATATTTAGGGTCGGTCGACCGGCAGACATGCACAGCCTCGTGTATGTCTGGCCACAGCAGCCGGTCGACTGATATTTAGGGTCGGTCGACCGTCTGCCTGGAAAACAGTTTTCTGGGCAATTTTTTGAGTTAGAAAAATTTGTAAAATTCCTTTAAAAATCTTAAGCTAAGTGTTATGCTTAAAAGTTTATATACATGTATTTAAACAAGTTTTGAAGATATAGGCTTTGGGTACATGTATGTATTAAACTAAGGCATAACTTAGAACACCATTTTCAAAAACATAGACATATTCAAAACACATGTGTGCAAATCCTAGAGCCAAAATTTACATATCATATCTTTAACAAAAACTACACTTACAAGCTTCTAGTCTTCAAGACTTCAACATGGGCAATCTTCACTTGATCTTCAATATTGCACTTTGAGCCCATTTGACTTGTCTTGAATCCAATAGCTTGTATTTGAGTCCAAAATCTTTGTATATGAGTGAGAGTACTTCTAGTATGATAATAAACCTGAAATACACTTAAACAACAATGATATTAGTACAAATAACTAATATGTTTTGTAATCATCAAATACACTAAACATGGGTTGATTGTAACCTTGGGCCAACATGTTGTAGTGAGAGTGCTCTTTAGGTGATCAAGAGTTGTGATCATCAAAGAGATTTTTCTTTGTACTTTGAGGAGCGGGCAAGTGTGCTCGTTGTGGTTGGAGTTCGGTTGTGAACTCTTGGTGATTCGAGGTACGGCCTCGGCGAGTCGGTGGACTTGCGTGTGTACGGGACTTGGGAGTCCGAGGGTTTGTAGGTGTACGGCACGAGGAGAGATCCGGTGGGATCTTACATAGTGGAAATCCTTCGTGTGTCGAAGGCGGGGATGTAGAGCAAGTGTGCTCGAACCTCGAAACAAACCCTTTGTGTTTGCGATTGCTTACTCTTCCCTCTCTCTCTCTCTTTGTCTCTATTTTATATCTTGCATTACTTTCATTGTCTTTACTTTACATGCTTGATATACCCTTGTGCTTAAATTGCTATACTTGCTTGGGATTGCTTGTTAACACTAGTATTCAACCAAGAGCCAACGCGGCACCTCAACCCATTCAAGGGGAATCTAGAGGAGCTTGTCCAGAGCCTCGCAAGGGAATTCGGCAACACTCTTGAGTTATACATAAGTGTTTAATTAAAAGAATTTTAATTTGGTCAACTTAGTTTTTAATTCCGCATTATTTGTTCATAAGTGACCATTAGATTAGCCATCACCTATTCACCCCCCCTCTAGGTGATCCTTCAATTGGTATCAGAGCTAGTGCTCTTGATAAGGGTCTAACAACCTAAGAGTAAAGATCCTACATTTGGGCTAATCACAATATTTGTTGTACACACACACACCTCACCATGGACTTTATGTCACCACCCCCTTTGACATTCTTAACATCCACATTTGGAAAGTTAAGATGTCATTATTCCTCAAAGCCCTAGGTTATAATGTATATCTTGCCACTACTAATAATGCTTATTGTATAGATGGTAAGAATCTTGAGGCTAATACAAAAGCCCTAAATGCTTTGAAGAGTACCCTAAATGATGATTACTTATTTAGGGTTGCTAATATTGATATGGCTTTTGTAGTTTGGAACACCCTCATCTCCCTTGCGAAAATGAACAAACTACTATGCGGGGAGCGATTCGGATATTGGAAGCGACACCTCCAACAAGTGCTACATGGTCCAAGGGGATGACCCCCTTGAGGTAACTTCCGAATCCGAGGATGAGGACATGTCATATGATGAGCTTACTTCATTTTGCCATATGATTATTGAAAAATATGACATGATAAAGAAAGAAAATAAATTTGAAAAAGGACATTGCTTGCATGCATATAGAACAAGACTCTTTTAGAGATAACATTGCATGCTTAGAAAAAGACAACAATATTTTGAAAAAGAAATTTGATTGCATGCAGGTAGAAAATGATTCTCTTAGAAATAAACTTGCATGTTTAGAAAAAGAAAATGAGAATTTGAAAAATGAGAATGTTTCCCTTATGTCTAAATTGAATGATTTATGTGAAGGGATATGTCTTTGAAGGATAAGATTGCTATGGTAGAAAAACAAAAAGAAAGTATTTTGCAAGAAAAAATCTTTAAAAAGAAAATTTGTTGAAAAAGAAAAAGATAATGTTTCTCAAAAGAAAAAGAAAATGATTCTTCATCTCATCATGCTTTTCATGCCACTACTAATGAGATTAAGAACTTGAAAAATAAGATAAATAATTTGAGCTCTAATTTGAGCACATGTGCATTCAATCATTCTAAGTTGGAATCTTTGTTTCAAAGAAACAAGTTCCACATGCTCAAGCACATCATCATACTCATCATGCTCATGCTTATGGTGCACATCACGATCACAATCACACTCATAAGCATCATGCTAAGGTGTACATTTGTACACATTGCGGCCGCAAAGGCCATCTAGCAAGATACTGTTTTGATAAGAAACCATATCTATATTTTGCTAAGTATAATAATTTTTGGGTTCCTTACAACAATGCTAACCCCAAAGGACCCAAGAAAATATGGGTACCAAAACCCCCACCTTTTGATTGTGATGTAGGTGAGGGCTCTCACAAGACGTGAGAGGATTGGTGCCTTGTAGCGAATGCAATGGACATGATGGACAAACATTGGGATGCATTGCTATCAAGGAATTTTGGTGGAAAAGACCACCATACTTGGAGCTTTGTAGTTGGTAACAACTTCTAAACTCCTATTTTTTTTGTACATGCTTTATACTTTTATCATATTCATAGCATGTTCATGTTTTAAGATTTTGTGTGCTTTATGTGGTATTTACATGCTTAGATGTAGAATATATCAAACTTGTATCTATACATGTACACATAGTGAATTACAATTGACTCATATATGATTGAACTTCATGCTCACTTGTATCCACTCTATGCATGTGTATAATCTAGTTTTGATGATTCTCTTTTATACATGTTTTTGCCAATTTTTTTTGTGATTTACTTCATGTATATGCATGTTTTAATTCAAATCTAATAAATATACATGTATACCCGTGAGTCTCTTGCCTTCATGCAAACATTTAATAGACTCTTTTAATATTTGGGATATGTATGCATATTGCTAGATTTGTATAATTCATACATATACCATGAAGATTGTAGTTTTTTATAAAAATAATTTTGTGATGATTTGATAACAATGATTTCTATGTGATTTGAACTTCAATGACAACTTTCATGAAAATACTACTTACATAACCTTTGAACACTCGATCTTCAAGAAAAGATATAATTTGGAGCTTTATGGAATGTGAGTGCTTGAACTTTTATGTATTTAGTATTATTCATGAAATACATATGATTTCATATTTATGAAGGATCTTTAACTAGTTTGTCAAAATTCATTTAAACTAGTTATCTATTCTTCAATTGATGCACATGATCCTATTTTTATGGATAAATTCTTTTGTGATTTCAAAATTTTGATGCTTCATTGTATTGAATATTAGTTTATGTTAGATTGTTGTTGTTAACACTTGGATTATACTTGTACACCTTATGGACCACAAATAAATCTATATATGATTGGGTTGAATGCTTATTTGTGCCTATTAGATGTACTAGTATAGCCTTATGTTGATGATCATTACATTCTTAAACTTGTATTCTTTGGATTTATGTTATGATCATGTGATTTCATTTCATGTATATGGTTATTTTGCCAAAACATTAAGATATACATGGATACCTCTTGAGTCATTTGCCTTTCATGCAAATCTATATATATGGACTCAATTGTGTTAGAGATATGGTATGCTTCTTGTATTGACAAAACATACATATATTATGAAACATTTTTTTAATAAAAATTTTTTTATTTTCAAGGTTTTAAAAGTTATGATAATTCAAAATTTTAAGGAATATTGAGTTTTATTGCAATTTTCATGATGCCATGTTTCACATAACATTAGTACACTCATTTTTGAAAATATGGACCTTATGGATTAGAGTGTTTTTAGTGCCTTGTGTTTCATTGATCTTTCATGAAAAACTTTTTAACTTATTCCTTGATGGAAAGATCTCGTACTAGTTCTTAAAACAAGTTCATTAACTAGTTCGAATTCTTCATATGGTAGATTTATATGATGTATACACATATGCTTACTTTTCAAATTGGTATCATTGGTTATTTGCAATTGGTATCAATATGACTTCATATTGTGTATCCATATTTTGATTGTATGTATGAATGCCTTCAAATTATATCAATTTCTATTGTATTATCTTGTCATACATATATGTTATCTATTTGTGCTTATTTTACAAGTGGTATTTCCTTTAAAGCACAAAGTGTTGATGCTAAGCTTAATTAGATTTCAAATTGGTATTTCATAATAAGCTTATGCATTGTGTTTTGAAATTGGTATCAAAAATTCAAAATTTGTTTATTTTACAATTGATATCTCAAAATGTGTTGTTACTAAGAAAAAGTAAACTTTGTTTTGATAAAGAAAAATTCAAAATTTTTTTGATTTGTATTGTCTATATGCAAGAGAGCTTAACATCTCTTCCATATGTAGATTCATGTTGAGTATATTATAATTTGAGGAGCTTGACAACTCTTCTTTTCATGATATACGTGTGTAGGGAGCTTCACATCTCCTCTTATGCATGACATATTATACGTTATGTGAATTAGGGCTTGTCATCCCTCTTTCATGTAATGTATATGTGTCGGGAAGCTAACTTAACGTCTTCCTCTTCATGAATTTATATCGCATATAAATTTTATTGATTGATTTGTATTTTACCCTCCTTGATTTCTTTGTTTTTGACAAAAAGGGGGAGAAACAAAATTTGTTTGATGTATTTTTCTTTGAACCCTTTGTTGATGATTGACAAAAAGGGGGAGAAAATTTGTGATTTTATATGCATGATTTCATGATTTCCTTACTTAAGGGGGAGAAGTATTTGGTTCCTTGCTTAAGGGGGAGTAAGATTTGTATTTATGCATATATGTTGTCTTGCAATTAGGAGCAAAAGATTTGATTTATGATTTGATTTATATGATTGCATCTCCTACATTGCATACATATTCATGTGCTTTTATTGACATATCTTTTATTTATTTGGTATGCATGAGTTAAGGGGAGCTTCTTTGAAGCTTTACTTTAATCCATGCATATATAACTCCATGAGTTTTGTCATCATCAAAAAGGGGGAGATTGTTGGCCCAAAGGCCTATCACCCTAGTTTTGATGATGATCAACTCATGTAGTTATAGTTACTAATGATCTTGTGTTTAATTAGTGACAGATTCATGATCAAGATCTTAGTAGGTGCATAGCTCAACAAAGGATAAAAGAACAAGATTTGGAGCTTGCATGTGGTGATCCAAGAAGTTTTTTGGATCAAGCTTGGACCAAGTCAAGAAGATGAGAAGCCTTCAAGGGAAGACTTCAAGAAGTTGAAGACTTGTGTCTAGGTATAGAATTTGTATTTTTGTTTTAGTAAATGTAAAGGATAGAATAGTGGTGGATTGCTCAAGTTATATCACACACACACTCTTGATAGAACTCTTGATTTAAATTGCTTTCATAAAAGATTTTTATGTTTAGAAAAGATTTTTATTTAGAACAAAGATTTTCTTTGAGACAAAATATTATCTTGGATTTTGGTATTTCATAGTTCATATCTTTAAACCAAATCATGATTAGTGCTTTATGTCAAAAACATAGATATTTCTTATTGATTGTGTAGTGGATCATATCCATACACACTATGCTTTAAAATGACTCAAATATCTTGTTTTTGTATTTGATGAAGATTTAGAAAAACAAGTTTGGAAAACATGTTTTGGAAAATACATTTTGGTTATTGAGCTAATATTTCCAAGTTACAAAAATAGACCAAAACATATATAACATGTCTTGATTTTGTGCAAGCATGTTTGTTCTTTCAAGTATATTGGTAAAACTATTTTTGTAGAATTTCTATGTATTTTTAGGATTTTATAAAAGATTTTTAAATCCTGTTTTCAGACCTGGAAACTGGCTGACAGGCCAAACCGTCGACCGGTCCGTCGACCGATGTGCACAGCCCTGTGCACGTTGTCAGCACAGTGGCCGGTCGACCGGTCGGTCGACCGACCAAGAGAGTTTGCTCTCTCTGAAATATCAGTCGACCGGGCCGGTCGACCGACAGTTCATTCCAGGTTATCGGTCGACCGAGCCGGTCGACCGGTGGCTGCAACGGTCAGAAAAATGACCGTTGGCCGGTCGACCGGCGGTCGACCGACAGCACTGACAGATTCCCAACGGCTCTATTTTCTGCAGCCTATAAATTGGGATCTTGTCATCTGTTTTGAGGTTAAGATTTGGAGACCTTTGAGCTAGTTTTTCCAACTGATTTCAGAAGTTCTCTCCACATATTTGAGTGCAAATATTTCCCATCTTAAAGGGAGTTTTTATCAAGAGAGTGTTAAGTGATTCTTTGAGTTTTTCACCATAGTCTTTCCTTGCTTTCTCACACACCACACTTGAGCTATCCATTGCTAGATATTCCTATAGGTGTGTTGTAGTGAGAGTGCTCTTTAGGTGATCAAGAGTTGTGATCATCAAAGAGATTTTTCTTTGTACTTTGAGGAAGCGGGCAAGTGTGCTCGTTGTGGTTGGAGTTCGGTTGTGAACTCTTGGTGATTCGAGGTACGGCCTCGGCGAGTCGGTGGACTTGCGTGTGTACGGGACTTGGGAGTCCGAGGTTTGTAGGTGTACGGCACCGAGGAGAGATCCGTGGGATCTTACATAGTGGAAATCCTTCGTGTGTCGAAGGCGGGGATGTAGAGCAAGTGTGCTCGAACCTCGAAACAAACCCTTTGTGTTTGCGATTGCTTACTCTTCCCTCTCTCTCTCTTTGTCTCTATTTTATATCTTGCATTACTTTCATTGTCTTTACTTTACATGCTTGATATACCCTTGTGCTTAAATTGCTATACTTACTTGGGATTGCTTGTTAACACTAGTATTCAACCAGAGAGCCAACGCGGCACCAACCCATTCAAGGGGAATCTAGAGGAGCTTGTCCAGAGCCTCGCAAGGGGAATTCGGCAACACTCTTGAGTTATACATAAGTGTTTAATTAAAAGAATTTTAATTTGGTCAACTTAGTTTTTAATTCCGCATTATTTGTTCATAAGTGACCATTAGATTAGCCATCACCTATTCACCCCCCCTCTAGGTGATCCTTCATAAGATTCAAGTCACTGTTTGTAATACAGGATAACAAGTATAGTATTCCCGTAAATGTGATAATCACAAGTCAAGTATTAGTATGTCAGGAGGCAGGTGATAAGTCATGTTATAATCAGAAGCAAGTGTCAAGTAGCAAGTCGGGTGTCAGGTGATGACACAACAGTTGTCAAGTGTTATAGACAGGTGTCAGGTATTAGCATGTAGATGGTAAGTGTCAAGTAAAAGCATGTCAAGTATTAATATATCAAGCATGTACTTTGTCAAGTGATAGACTAATAGTTGAACACAATCAAAGAAAGTGTTAGTTCCAAACAACATAAATTATGAATAATGCAAGTCGACCGATGAAATGGGAAGGTCAAGAGGAAAGCGAGAACACTCGCCTAAGTCTTTAAAACATAGTGAAATCTCTGATATCCGGAATCCAGGAAATCAACGCGTCAACGCGTTAGAGGAAAGTGATAGAGACAGGAGGAAACCAAGAGAGAGAAAGAGAATGAGAGAGAGAGGAGAGAGAAAGTGTACAGGGAGGGAGAGTATGCATAGGGACGTGGGTTTGAGAGTGAGACGCGGGGATAGTAGGCGCAGGAATCGCAGACGCGGGAATCGCGTCGCGCAGATGTCACAAACGCAGGGTTTGACACCCGCGTTCAAGTCATAACACGGGAAGAACGCGGACGTGGACGTGGGCTCCGCGTCGCGTTAGCACGAGAAGAACACAGACGCGGGAATTAGCTCCGCGTTGTGTTGACACGAGAGGAGCACAGACGCGGGTATGGACTCCGCGCTGCGTCGACACAATAATGCGAAGGCCGCGTTAAGGATTGCCTAGACGCGGGGCGAAGATCCGCGCCAGGAAACAACAGAGAGGAGGGAAGGTGATTTCTTGGTGGTGGTGATGTTAGTGTTGTCGTTGCAATTGACACCGGAATGATTACCGGAATAATCGTGAACGATTACCGGAATAATCATCGGAGATATTGCCGACGAAGAAGAGCTCGGCCCCAATCCAAATGAGGTGGCCGGCCTTAAAAGAGAAGGAGTTGATGGTGCAAGTGTAGTTCATACTGTAAAATTGAGATTTTGCAAAAGGGTTTTCGGAGAGCGAAGCTATAGGTCATCGGAAGGGCACGATGAGGAGATGAAGTGGCATGGTCGTTGGTGGCTAAGGTGGTGTATATATGGTGGTGGAGAGGGTGGTGAAACTTTAGAGCTTAATGGTTCATGGTGGAGAAATGAGGAAGAAGAAGGTTGTGGAGGTGGTATGGTTGTGGTTTGTTGTTGTTGAAATGAAGGAGGAGATGGAGGGGAAGAGGTGGTGGTGTTGGTGGTGAAAATGGAGGTGGAGAAGGTGGAGAATGGCTAGCCCAAGGAAGCACCATGGCTGCGTTTTGCAGCCATGCTCTCTGTTGGCTGTAATTGGAAAAGGAAGAAGGAAGAAGTGAAAGAGAGAGAGAAAGAAGGGTGGATATATATATATAAAGGAGGGTGTACATATATATATATATATATATAAAGGGAATGATTATAATATGAATGACATCCCACCAACCTGCGTCTTAACAAAAGAAATGGCCGCGTCCAGGCAAAATTGAGCTGGACGCGGGGAAAAATCCGCCTCCGCGAGTTTAGCATTCGATGAATAAGACAAAAGGGCATGGTGATAGGATTTTGAGTTGACCTTGCAGGACAAGCATTAAATGCAGTATGGGGAGCCTCACTGCATTAAATACGGAATCCAAGTTAGTGGAACTCACGTCTAGCGAGGAGAGAGAAAAAGAGAAGAGTAGAATATCTGGATAATACTCCGGTATCTGGGAAAACACCGAAAACTCCGGAAAGTCCAAAAAAATGAGTAGCTTGGAAAGCTTCCCAAAAATTCTCAAAAATAATAAATATTATAAAAAGATTTTTAGTGAAATCGGTTTTCAGAAATTCAATGCCATTTTCAAAATAAAAATCCTGAAGTCAACGGTCAATACTGGTCTACACCGAGTCGGCCAGATTTTGATAAAATCTGAAAAATTTCAGAAAATGTCTGAAAGAAGAAAATATATTCTAAGAAGTAATATGAAAGCAGAATCCAGAAATTTGATTCCAATTGTAAATTAAAATTCCTGGAATCAACCAGTAAGACTGGCCGACACCAAATCCAGTGAAATTTCGATAAATTTATAAAATTCTCAAAAGGTATTTAGATAGAAAATATAATTTTAAGAAGTTACAGGAAAGCTGTTTCTTAAAATTCAACTCCGTTGTTAATTAAAAATCCGAGAATCGGTCTGTCGTATCGGTCGACCCCGGTTTTGAAGAATTTCAACTTAATTCAGGAAAATTTTAGAAAATCATAGAAAATCTAAAATATTGGAAAACGATGTTTGAAACTGAAATCGGTCAAATCAGAATACCAGAAAGTCTAAATCGAATAATACTCTAGGATTAGTCCCCCGGTTCAGAGTAGGGCTGACTCCGAGTTCACGAATCCAGATCCAAGGCAAAACGATCATATAAATAACTCATAATACAAAACAAATACCGGAAGTAAATCAAAAAACGATCAGAAATATGAATACGCAACTAAGTACGTATTCGGGAAGCGGGTGTTACATAAAAATGCTAACAAAAACTAATAATAATAATAATAATAATAATAATAATAATAATTCATCAAAGTTTGCCCGCTGGACACTTCCTGAGTATGCTCCCGAGAGATCACCGATTCGAATCCCCTCCGGTATAGACATTTGTGAGGTGTGTATGTGTTAGACTTGAACGTTATCTCTTTTCTAAGAAAATAAAAATAATAATAATAAATCTCTTTCTTGCTATCCAGTTATCTGCTCTTCCACAGAGGAAAACGTCAACAAAATGAGATAAAAAGGCATAAAATCAAAAACCTTTCTATTTCCTTCTTTAATATTAATTTATATCCCCAAGAGGTTTTACAAAAGAAAAAAAAAAAGAAGAAAGCCTGCTAACCCAAGCTAAAGAGCATAAAAGGAAGAAATAAAATAAAAAAAAAAATACACTTGTGGTTCTCTTTTTTCAATTATGCTCACTCAAACCAAATGAATGCTGAATTCTACCTTGTGATAACAAGAAAACCCCTTTTGCTCGATCGTCCAACTCCCTGAGAACCCTCACAGCCTCGGCCAACACCGCGGCGGGCTCGCTGCAGCCTTCAATGCCCACCATCATGGCCACACCTGTATCTTCATCCTCACCCTCTCCTCGCAAAACACCTCTTCACAGTGCTCATCACCATCATCCAGTTCACTGATATCGCGAGATTGGCCGAAGTGAGCGACCAGTGCGAGCGAGCGTGGCGTGGGTGCGCGCGTGGACTGGGACTTGAGACTTGCTCGCGCGCCCCCTGGCCTGCGACCGCACCCGAGCTCGCTCCCTCTTCTTGCCTCGATCAAAGAGAGGAGATGAATCCAAACTCATGCACGTTATCATATGCACTCAACACCTCTCGATCAGAGCGAAGTTCACAGCTCCCAAGTCAATAAAGCGTGCGCTCTCTCTATCTCTTGTCTCTGCTTCTGTATCTTTGTGCCTACCTGATCCAACGCAGTACATGCGCCAATTCGACCCTTCCATACATTGGAAGATAAAATGGGGGGTAAATTGCAAAATATTACCCCCACTTTTGAGAGTGGTTTTATGAATATACTCTCAACTTTAAATCAGTACAAGTTAATACTTTGATTTTTTTTTCAAAAGTTTCACGATGCTACTTTCTACCGTTAGTATTTTAACCTCACGTGATTTACAAATAATCTATTATAGACTAAAATGTTCAGCCCAAAATAAAGTCAAATTAAGTAATTTTTTTAATTTTGTCTCCCTTCTCTTTTTTCTCACTCCCATCAAACTCATCCGACGACGCAGAAACTATTAAAGTTTGAAAATTAGTTGTTTCTTTCTTGCCTAATTTTACCCCAAATCTGTCCAAATAAAGTAAAATGTAGAGATGATGACAATCAGAAAAGGCATTTCATTTCATTAATTTCATTACATTGACAGTAATCTGACTGATGCAATAAGGAGGGGAAAAAAATACAAATGCGGGTCAATACTTTGGTCAGTAACTTGGTGGTGGTCAGTTGCATCTTGGCGAGCTCCACTAGCAGTTTGATCATGTCCTCTGATGATGCAATGGTTGACTGAGACCACTCTCCTCGTTCTTCATGGAACAATCCTTTCTAATTGAGTCTATTCGGGCATAGTTCAAGTAAAATCAAACTTAACCCGCTTACTAATTGAGTAAACAGGTCCGAGTTCAAAACATCGATTTTCATACTCGTCTAATATGGGTCAGGTTCAGAATCTTCAGATCCAGACCCGACCCATTAACCGGCATACCCGAGAGGCCTGACTTGCGGAACCTGCGTCTCTTCCAAGAACAGATTCAAGTCTACAATTTAAATCAGGCTAGTATAATTCAAGCCTCAAATTGGTACCAATCATGAATTTGTTTCGACCTTTACTTATAAATTATAACTTTTGGTAAGAAACACAAATCTGCAACAAAAATCTATGAAGCAACCAGAGAAAGTATATGGTTCTGTGATACTAATATGAAGCTCAATTCTACAGAACCAGAGAGCTGATAAGAGCCCCAAGTCTCCTTGTCGACAAGCAAGAACATTAGTTATATGTTGACCTTCTCGCCACATCTCCCACATGTATCACTTGAAGGATTTGAGCGTACAAGATGGTGATCAAAATTGGCCAAATATAGACACTCAAAAATGTAGCATAACGATGGAACTTGATCTTTACGACCACGAGCATGTCCGTGTAGTAACCTTGGCAGCCCGTATGCAGTACAAGAACATTTGGAGCCTATTCCATTCCCTTGTTTAGGTAGTAAAAAATCACCCGTTGATATGATAATATACATCCCCGAGTATGCTTTTAGCCTGTTTTACAACACAACAAGTATGGTCATTGCTTGGCTACACAATTAGTTGTTTGAAATTTGCGAGAAATTGATATATGCCCTCAGTTTAATCATATGTCGGAAAGGAAAATTGAGGTTGAATATGAAAGTTACATAGACAAGAGCTACTGTTGCAAAGCAAGCGCATTACTGCAATAGTGAAAAATGATGAAGAAAACCTCGTGAACGAACATAAAGATTTTAGGATGAAAAGAGACGGAAAGAAAGGAGATGAAAAGAAAGGAAAAAACAAAAACAAAACTTCAATAACAGTTGCTTAGATATGTATGAGATTGCAACCAAAAGCAACAAAGAGATTTCTTGTCTCGGTTTCTACAACAAAAACAAAACTTCAATAACAGTTTGCTTAGAGATGTAATGAAATTGCAACCAAAAGCAACAAAGAGATGCATTCTTGTCTCGGTTTCTACAACTCAAAAGAATGATACTGTATATGAAGATATGGTGGAAATGAGATTGCAACCAAATGTCCCGAATGTTCAACTATCCAGAAAGAATGGTATTATATATAAGACAACTAGATAAGCTAAAGCATGAAGATGTGGCAAGAAAGCAGTGTTTCCAATGCACAGTGATCACCAAGTATAGATTTTGCAGCAAGTGCAAATTTTTATTGTAAAATCCCAGTTTCTGATAGCCTGCGGCAGAGCATTGAATTCTCTGTGACAAGCAGCACAGGCTCAAGGAATGGGTGATCAGGGAGCAGAAAAAATATTACAAGATGAAAAAAAGAACAAGTCTTCATAAAAAAAAATGCAAAATTTCAAAATAAAATTGTCCAAAGCAAGGGAAAAAACAAATGGGTGGCTGTGGAAGAGCTCCAATCACAAGAAATAAAAAGAGCAGAAAATATGCATAATATTATGAGAGTTGGTTGAGAATAAAGAAAATATGCACTGCCATAAGCATGTGCAGTTGTTTGACCAAAATGTACCCACCCACTCAACAAGATCACTTAAAATGTAAAAAAATAATAGGGATGAAATTACCTTCGTTTTCCAAATATTTCACTTGACAACGACCATTATTGGCCTGTTGAAACCAGCAACTGTACCAGATAAGCCGTCAGTAACAGTCTCAGTCGACCTAAAGCCAATCTATAAACACGAAAATATCAGTCAAATATTGTCTAGCAAACAGAAGATTTGTTGTATGCTTGGAAAGTTGTAAACTGCAAATTTCCTTCATGTATGTTACACAAAAACCTTTTACCTTGTCTAGAGTAGCTCTCGAAAACGATGTGGATGTATTAAAATAGTATTGAAATTCACCGTAGCAGCCTGCATAATCAGAGTGCGCTAACTCAGCCAAACTAGTGTTCTGATAAGAAGTCAATCTAATTAAAACACCCGCATATTCAAGTGCTTAGAAGTTAATGTTACATAAAATACCACGCGCCATTATGTTGGATAAACACCTTCCAGCATTGTGTCAGATAATCCCAGACATATAATGAACTATAAAGCCGTAGGTTTAAACTTGTCCTCAGTTTCCACTTTTTTTGCATTTTCTGAATTTGTGTGCACGTGTGTGCGGACAACTTCTGGCTGACCGTTTAGATTTTATTCAGCGCTGATATATTTTATATGATTTTGTTGATTTAATATAATCATCAACTAATACTAAATTTGAGTTTTCCTCTATACATATTATCACTGAGATCTTTTAATAATTTGTTATAAGCAACATCTACTAAAGCCAATATGAGCTTTTGAACTTTATCAATTCTAGTTGTGTAAGCATTTTGAACAGTGATTAAAAAATAATGAGGGCTTGAAACAGGAAATGCGACAATTCAATATTCTTGAATCTGATTGATGATACCTTAACTCTCTCATAACCTAACTCAACACTTCGAATTATAAAGAACACAACTATGATCTTGTCTTGTTACTTATCTAACTCAAATCCTGATCCCATCTTCAACAAAGCACAAATCTACTGAATGTACTATGCAATTTTACACTTGCCGCATCCGACTCTCGATGAAGAAATGACTAGGAAAAAGAGCACTAAACTATTCCAAGTCTCCTGGATGGTTCTACCTGTGCCAGGAATATTAGAAGGACCATCCTAAGTTCCTAAGTACATCTCCCAGTAGACCGACCATTAAATTCTCTGTGCACTATCCAGTGTCTTTTATTCAGTATCAACATCAGGCATAGAATCTTCCAAAGCTTATGTTTACACTAGTAAATAATTCTTCCATCATAATTGTAGGCCATGTGAGGCCAGTGGGGTGGGATATCAAATATAACCAATCCTGATATCATTTCAGAACCACACCGATATCCATTGAACTTAATTAGTAGAGCACATTAACTTTTATTGAAATAGTCCACAACTTCAGCTAAGCAGAAACAGCTAGAGAATCTAAACACAATATGCTTAAAATTGGCACTGTGTATCACCACGTAAAAGTGAATTTTATAAGATGCGTCTAAATTTCCTCAGCCTCGAGGGGGGAAAGGAAAAAGAATACAAACTCCAACATACCTCTTTCATCCAACATCTGTTTGCATCAGGACATCACGTGAACACATGATAGCTACTTCCTAAAATTATGGTCAATATACATCCTTCATAGGCAGGGGTACTGGATCCCCCATACCCCCCCCCCCAACCCAACCCCAAAAAAAACACCAAGGGGTTTCTGATTTTTTTAAATATAAGGAAACCTCCAGTGGCTGACAAACAGTATTGAAATAAAGAAATTGGCTACCTCAGACACTTGTCTATTTCTTCTGTATGATGACCAGGGTTGAGGCTCCAACACAAAAATTCCACCCTAGCAGAAGAAAATCTCAAGTATCAAAACTCTAAATTAAGATATGCATACTTCAGTGTACTAATTTCAGAAATACCGGCCGCAGAAGTCTCCAGATCTTCACGAACAATTTAATCAACCCATCATCGCCCCAGTTTAAATGGATCCACTTGGATACACTCAGGCTGCAAAACGAGATGTGAAATGATTTAGATAGCAAATCAGAACAAGTCATAAAAGTATAAAACTGTTCCAGTTAAGGTTACGTGATCACTGACATCAAGAACGGGCATGTACTTAGAAAACAAAGAAAATTATGAATTATGTAACATTTCAGCTGTATTACAGAATGCCAAATAAACTTACCAAAGAATTGTGTCATACTTCTCAGAGCATCCGTGCAAACTCTCCACAAAATTTTCCTTTTTGAAGGAAACTCTGTCAAGTAAATTCTCTTCTCTAGAGGTGGAAGCATCACCTACAGAGTTGCATGATTCCTCCTCTACAACTTGAGAAACCACCTGATCTGAACTATCTGCAATACTTGAAACCTGTACTTTAGAAATCTTCTCACGTTTGTTTTGAGCATATCCCATTCTACTCAACCTCCGCAGGTTCCAGTAAGCAGTTTCGATTAAACCTGTAACACAAAAACATCAGAAGTTTTTTGCACATACTAATAATTAAGAAACAGTAATTAAATATGCAAAAGTTGATAACAGAAGCATAATATGTTTAGCATTTTAAAGTATTATATCTCAATAAAAGATATCAATAAAATGTACTACAAAGTTTTAGCCTAAAAGGAGTACATAATGTTGTTAAGAACACTGCCATCTAGTTATGCAATTTTCCATCCTGAAGAACTTTAATGGGAATTACAAATTCAAATCCACATTCGCTTTTGGTTGATACCCTACGGGTACCAATCAGTAATCATAGGGACAATGTTTTATTAGTTATAGAGTTTTTTAAGGGACGGCTTCTACGCTCCCAAAAAGTAAAGATTCCTCGAGCATCGCTAGATATCAGTAAATAATCTGAACTTTTCCTTTCAGTGTGTTTAGCGGGGACAATTTTCAAGTTCCAATGGCATATTAGTAAATAGAATGAACACCTATTTTCATCCTTTATCAGGCAACTCGTATTTTTACCCATTTTTTGTTGTATCTAAGGTTTCAAATATTGGCCAATTCTTATATATTACACCTAGGTGTACACCCAAGGTGTAATATAAGAGTTTACACCCACTTATTAAAATACACCGTAGGACATCTATGTCCATGATCCAAACCGTTGATTGTGATGTATGTGTTCTAAAACTCATATGGATAAAAAACATATGCATTGAAATTTTCTAGCCTCTCCATCTCATGATCTAAAAATGAACGGTCTGTAGTAGTCTTAAACACCGGGTTTTTTATTTGTTTGATTTGTAGGATAGCAAGATTCATTTCACATGATTTTTAATCCATACGAGTTTTAGAGCACGTAGATCACAATCAACAGTTTGAATCTTGGATATGAGTATCATATGGTGTATTTTGATAGATGGATGTAACCTTATGTTACACCTAGGGTGTAATATAACCTTACCCGTATAATATATGCAGTATCATATCATGTTTTGAGATACCCTATACGACATGGCCAATATTCCTGATATTGAGACTAAAAACCATTGGGCCAATACTGATATTGATACGACACTAACACCAATATTGTGAACCATGGGTGTATCCTATCAAATCTCGTTGCAATTCATCTGCTCATCACTGCTGCCTTTTTCTGTTTGCTTTTCTTGTTTTCCATTTTTGCAGGATTTCCTCACTCTGCGTACCTTTCTTCTTTCCCTTGAAGGATTTCATTGTCGCTGCTCACTGCTCCATTGAACATACAATCGCCATCACCTTCATTGGTTGTAGTTGTCACCTCCTATGTTAAATTACTGCTTTCCCTGCTCATCTGTCCAATATGTAAAAAGTCCAGCGGGTCCAGTGGATAGTTGGCAATGAGAAGATGAAGTGGGTTCAGGATGGGTTTTGACTGTGGGAGGAGAAGATTACTCAAATTAGCTGTAAGGGTTGGACATGGATCGTGGGTTTGCATCGCCAATCAAGTTAGCAGGAATATTGGGTAGCTATTTTGCAGGTCTAAATAAAAATTAGTCAAAAACTACTTCTGGGAGCATTGAGGTCAGACTCTTGATTTAAAGATACTGATACCAAAAGTCTGAAACTGTCAAAACTGCTGAAGTGTGATAACCGAGAGAGCAATACTATATGATAATGAGATCAATCTTGAGGAGAGAGCATCAACAAGATGTCACAAAACCGAATCACATGGCGAAGGGCTATAATTTTAGACGAGAAAATATGTGCACCCACATACAGTCGATGAATTTAGTTATTGAATATTTTCATTTTAAGTTATTTCGGTTTCGTTTAACACACCTCTTAGCCTTTCTTTTATGTTTTATAGCGGAAGTAATCATAACCCTGACCATGATGCATAAGATAATGAGGAAAAGATAGAAACGATTTTCTCACCTGCATTGTTGTGTGCCTGTTTTGAATTTGTTCCACCAACATCGAGAATCCCCCCAGCTAGTAACGAGCTGCTCCAGTTAATAGCTTAAAAAACCAAGGCCTCACCTCCACTTTGATCAAGTTCTTTGCTGGCAATGGCCTGTTGCACTAGAAAAGGGGGATTCTGGCGAAATTGCAGAAAATTAAAAGAATGATTTCTTTTCCTTTATTTCCCACTTCATTTATTTCCCCCACACCAAAACACCCTCCAACCTATTTTCTACTTTTCCAGCACTGTTTGCTTTGGAGTGAGTGCAAGGGGTTCTTGGATCGAAAATAGGGCTGTTTTCTGAACTGATGAGGACTCCATTGCTGAACTTTGTTTCCTTTTGAAAAACTTTGCTCTGAG
Source organism: Agave tequilana (assembly GCA_038442645.1). Classification (NCBI taxonomy): domain Eukaryota; kingdom Viridiplantae; phylum Streptophyta; class Magnoliopsida; order Asparagales; family Asparagaceae; genus Agave; species Agave tequilana. The sequence continues at coordinate 20,548 of JAVJIF010033771.1, forward strand.
ATCATGTAGTACTACATCCTCGTATGACCTAAATACCCTTTGGAAAGCAAGCTGCAATGATGACCAACCCCTCAATCAATCTCAACCCCTTGACACCTTCAAGGGATCCCAGATTGAGCCCCTAAAGCTTTTGCCCTTACTATCATAAGAAGACCATTGAGGATTTCCCTTTTTTTTTCCCATTGCTTGCAGAGATCACGACATTGTTATTGTTGCAAACTTTGCTTAGAACTGCTCAAACATTGTTTGGGTTTCATCAATTAATTAGTTAAGTAACTTTATTTGAGCTTGGGTTGGTTGGTTTAACTTAAAAATATGCTATGAAAGATAGTTACAAGCTTACAGCTGAACAAAATATAGTCTCTCTCTCTTACTCATCTTTGCTGATTTTCATGACTATGTGCATGGTTTTTGAATTACCTTGTTTAGGTGCATCAGAAACATAAGACTAATTCTTCTTATAGTTACTGTTCTCTCTTTAGTCTAAGAATGAAAAGAGATTATTTGAGGTCATAAAAAATATCAGTTTTTTCCTGTAATCCAAAAGTGAAGTATGAAGAGCATGAAATTTGGCAGGGAAGTTAAAATTACTTCGGATTTATGTAACAAAATGGAAGCCTACATAACTCCCATACAAAAATTGATTTCAATAAGTGAGTCAAACCAAAAATAAGAAGGACAAGTAACCTCACCAGCATCTATATCTATTCCGAGTTCTTCGACAAAGAAATTTCTTTGCTGCAAACAAATTGAACTAGACACTCCATTAGAGTAAATAAAAATTGAAACATACAGTACAAAAAATGCTTTGCATTCAAAAATATACTAGTTTGCATAGATTTGGCCTCATTTTTTGACTACAGGTGGAAAGGAATCATGCTCAACTCAACCAATATGATGCAACTCATCAGAAGCTCTAAATAACTCAAGAAGTTCCATATATAAAGAAGAAATAAGAGTTGAGTAAAAAACCGTTCTACATCCAAATAACATAGAACAGCAAGCAACTCAAGAAGCCTTTGGACTACTAATGGGGAATCTGATGGCTCAGATTTACTAGTATTTATTCAGATTTTGAATTTAAATTTGAATAATAATTGGTTTGATTTAGGATTTTTTTTGAATCTAGATGTGGTTTATTAACAATGACACGTATAGTGCACGTTTTGTAGGCTATATATAGCCATATAGTGACTCTTATGAGAGGACTACTATGATTATTATGAAAATTTTGATAAACTATTTGTTTTGGTATTGGTTCGGGATCCCCATGGATTGAATCATAGGCGGTGAAGTCATGATTCGGGTTACAATCCGTGATCATATCTCTTCTCCAATTCCACCAAAATTCCACCACAAATCTTAAATCCCCCCTCCGTCCCGCATCAATTTGGTATCAAAGCCGAAGTTCATACTCTACTCCTTCCCTAAATTTCCTGAAAGAAAAATAGAAAATTGTTCATTCATCCCCCTCAGAAAACCCTAACCCCACATCTGTCTCCTCGTACCGCCATCGTCGTCATTCACCCGCCTCTTCAACATTTCGCGTCGACAATCATCCACCTCCGACGACCTCGCCGTCTGCCATCCATCCTCGCCACGCCATTCTGACCGCCTCTGATCAGATCCCGACAACCCCAGACCAGATCTAAGGCCGGCGCTGCCCTTCCGGCAACACCACTGTCTCACCCACCTTCTACAGCCTTCATCACAGTCGTTGTCATCTCGATCTCATTCAGACTTCACCGGCAACGTTCGACCGCCCCACTAACCTCGAAATCACTCTGATCTCAGCACATCGCGCCAATCGCTCAGATCTCAACCTTCCCCGCTTCTTCTTCTCTTCGTCGCCAACCGTCGACATCATCATCGACCTAACCATGTCTTCTCTGCCCTTTCTCCGACCTTTGTCACTGACATCTCCACTTCATCTCCATCTTCGAGCCAATCTTCTTTGCCATAGCTTCGATCACCGCCACATCATCCCTTCCCCTCCGTCGTCACCAAAGTCATCTCCCGCCATGGTAATCTCCTTGCCAAATATTTTCGCAGAGATTTATCGTTGTTATCTGTGCCGCCGCCTTTCATCTCCTCTGCAAGAGATTGAGAGGAGTTTTAGGTTGTGGATTTGAATTTTTCAAAACCAATATCATAACCCTAACTCACATATCGGGTTATGGGTTTTATTTTTAAAACCCAACCAATTTCTTATTAGGTGTAAGTTATCAAAACCCGCGAAGGACCTAACACGCTTCGCAGCCAAACCGACCCGTGAGCCATTGTTGACGTCAGCAGCTCACTCGTTGACGTCATCGGCTCAAATTGGGTTGGATAAGAGCCGAGCCGAGCCGAACCGCAAAACCAAGTCGTCAAGCTGACTTCGATCCGACAACTGACGTCACCTGAGTCATCAAGTCGTGCTGTTGTCAGTGACTAAATTGATGACGTCATCGGCTCAGTTGAGCTGTTATTGTTCACAACAATGGCACAATAAAGCTTTCGAAGTTCGTTTTAGGTCCGTTCGGAATCCGATTCGAGCTCTGTCTGAACCGTTGAATGTGTGACTGAGTCCTAGAGTTACTGAAAAGAGTTCACAACAGTAGGACAGTAAATCTACCCTCCACAAGTCTGTATTTCGTACCAGTACTGTTTTTGAAGCATAAGATCAGCGTTTTAGACCTCGTTTCTAGTCTGATTTGAACTCAATTCAAACCGTTGAGATTTTTGGATAACTTTTGTTCTTTATACACTAAATTTTCTCCATGAACTTTTGCTTTTGTGGTAGATACATAAATATTGATGCTGATGACAAAGAAGTTGAACGAGATATGTATGCGACTATCTCGTATTTTTGATGTTCTAATGATTATATTGAGTATGAGAAGTGGAAAAATCTTAAAGAATTCTTTAGTTATTTTGTTCTGGCATCCGAGCAGAAGTACCACTATACCCAAATGAAGCTAGTTGGACAGGCTTCTTAGTGATGAAAAGACAGTCATATCGACAATCAGTATTGGTTTGTCTTACAAGGTCATCTTCGTACTCTGTATACTCCCCTACCTTCTTTATGCATCTGAGGCGGATTACAATGAGTCAAATGTTAAGCAAGCATGAGAACCGATCAATCGTCGATATCTGCACTGAGCTCCTAAATAAGATCTGAAAACTTGTAGCAAGCCAGACTGTAAAGGTTGACGCAGAACCAGAACTTGTTGATGAGCCTAAGCCTGAGGTTGTTGATGAGCCCAATCCAAAATCAGATGTGAAAGTTCTTATTGAAACTCATGTAGATCTTCCAGCAGAGCCTACCATGAAGTGATTGTCATTTTCTTCAACTATGAGGGTTCTCTTATCCCTGAGATCGCCTGATGTATATGATCATTTGCAGATTTTTCTAAAGGCGACAGGTTGACAGGAGGTTGGTTTCTTATGGTGCAGAGTACAATCTATCCGTTTTCAACAGAGATGATTTGCCTTGACATACTGCATGTGTCTTGTTCAAGATATTATCAACCGCAACCGGTTGGTCACGGAAGTCAGTTCCATCTGCAACATCTTGGTTCAACCATAAAGCATCAGTGTTGATTCTCTGACACTACCTTGGCCTGATTGAGAATGCGTGGTGTGGTTAAATTCTGTTGTGCTTATTTTTGTACCTACCACTACATTCATATTGGATGAATATTTTCAAGCCAGGGAGAATGATAAGAAATCAGACAGCTCAGATTTATTAGTATTTATTCAGATTCTGAATTTAGATTTGAAAAAAATTGGTTTGATTTAAGATTTATTGATTCTAGATTTAGTTAGATTTGGTGAGATTTGATATTATCAATAATTGCACAAATAGTGCATGTTTTGTAAGCTATATATAGCAATGTAGTAAGTCTTATGAGGTGACTACTATGATTATTATGAAAATTTTGATAAGTTATTTGCTTCAGTATTGGTTCGGATCCATGGATTGAATCATAGGCAGTGAAGCTAAAATTCAGGTTACAATATGTAATCATTCTCTTCCACAATTCCACCAAAATCCCACCCCAAACCCTAAATCCCCCCTCCGTCTCACATCAGCTACCTAATTCTACCAGAGATTTTCAGGAACATGTTGAACAGAACTCAATAACCTGAAACACTAGTAAATTTAGACTGCTGACATGGACATTAATCTGGGAGTAGTTAAGTTCTCCAGTTCCCCTATAAAAAATTAATATGTTAGATTAACTGTAATAAGTTTGAAAATTTACTAAAGCAATAATCCATTCAAATCAGCAAATCATGATATTACTGCAGAGGAATATAGGGGGACAAAGTTGGAAAAACGGTTTGAAAAATTTGTAATCATTGGCTTTCTGTTGTGCCCTAAGAGTTGACTGCAAAAGGCAAATTGGCCTTTCTTCTAGTTCCTTAGCCTAGGAGTATTTTTTAGATTGGTCCTTGGTTGCACAAGCTCAACTAGACAAAAATAGGTTAGGGTTTTGTTTCTTTACATACTCCTTGGCCTTCTAGAAATTATGGTAAGTCTTGTCCATAGCTTTTGTAATAAGAAACTTGGTACCAACTAAGTACGCTTGTAAAACCCTATTTTTTATTAGAAATATGAATGTGTAGGAGACTATTAATTTTATTTCAAGTGTATAAAGCTAAAGGGAAATTTTTATTAATTTGTAAATATTAAACTTAAAGGATTTATGTGCAATATAAAAATAGATAAATAAAAATTATTTAAGGGATAATTAAGATAATTGGAGCTTACTTTTGTTTTACGGGTTGCGTGATTCACAGAATTGCAGCAGGCTCCAAAGAGAATAAGAAAACAAATTGAAAATATTTATATCACATGACCTCCAAGAAGGATCCGAGTGATTAATCTCTGTGGCAAGTTGATTTGGGTTTTCCAATTGAAAAGATAAGAAAATGTTGGGTTCTTTCCTTAGAGTACATAGAAAATGAAACCAGTAAAATTACTGGCAACTTGATCTATTTATTATTTATATATGCGCACTCACCTATGTAATATAGTTGTAATGCAATTTTCTTTTGTAGAAATTATATAACAAAACCTGTTTGGAATAACCTTTGGGGTATTTCTATGAGGTCGTGTTCAGGTGAGTGTTAGCAGGAATCATGTAAATACAATTTTTAGATTCGCCCACTAATTTTGAAATTACAAATAACCCCTTTTACCCTTCAAACACTCTTTAAAATTTTAGGGAATTTTTTTTTAAAAATCCACAAAGTTATTAACCTATTTTACGAATATCTTAAGTGTTTTATGCTAGTTTTGAGTTAAAAGCTATGTAGCACGGACACCTCTATCATGAAATTGTATCGTGTCGAAAATGTGTTAGACAAGCGTGTCGTGTATATTTTTAGGAACTTGTCAGCGTATCGTATCCGTTCGGTATAGCCATGTCTGTGCAACATAGGTTAAAAGGTACTTTGGCATGTATTCTCTCCAATAGGGATATGAATGTGTGGATGTAAATGCTTTAATGTGTCTTGTTATTTAACGCTTGTGGATATGACATTTGCAAGAATATACATAATATTATATCAATTCCTATATGTAAGTGATGGATTTAAGTCGTGTAACTTGCAATTTACTCTCTTTTGTGTTTGTGTGTTACTTTGAAAAATAATATTTGTCCCTACACTTTATAAATAAAATAAGTTCACGTAATCAAGGGCGGATTTATATACATCCAGTGTGGGAGGAGGCTCATACTGGTTTCGTAAAATTATATTGAGCTCATTCAAATTTAGGTTAATTTTTTTGACACTGGACTGTTGGAAAAATAAACTTAACGCTCACATTGGGCTGCTGAAAAAATAAGCTTAAGGCCATACAGGGCTGATGAAAAAAAAACCTCAAGGCCCACACTTAATTCTACTCTCTAATAATCTATCTACTATATAAAAGGCCCCTCCTCTGCTCTCTCTCTCTCTCTCTCTCTCTCTCCCCCCCCCCCCCTAATATTGCCTCCCCCTCTCTCAACCTCTCGCCTCTGACGACCAGCCTCTATTTCTCATCCCACTATACTATCTCTCGCTCCCTCCAACGACAGCAAAGGTTGAAACTCGCTTAACCCGACCATTCTCTGACGAGCACAACAACAGGCGCTTGTGTTCTCCCCCTTCCATCGCCCTTCGTCAGATCTCACCGTCGCCTTGAGGCGCCCGTCATGGCATCGATGCTGTCGGAGAGTCCTCTAGTTCAGGATGTTTGTGTCGCCTCTGTGACGGTGGGAGGCGTTAGGACTACTGAGATTTTGGGAGGAATTGGCGAAAAGACGGGTTTTAAATAGGTTTTGAGCTCCATTTCTCCTCTTTTTACCTTTTCGTTGTTGAAAGTCTTGATTTCGAAATTTATAGTTCTTTTTTGTCTTCGCATCCCCTTCATCAACCGAAAAATTCCTTGAGATTCAGACCCAAATTTCCCTTAAAATTCTTTCCAGAAATATTCTTATAAAGATTAAACTTTTTTTCATCGAGTGTTGTTCTAGAGCTATGCATGCAATGTGTTCGTGTAAATGCATGAAAGAATTGAAACTTCAAACGGTTGGAAATTTTGTATCATGGAGCTCTCTTATTTTGAGTTAATTTACTACTCAAACTTTAATCTTCCAATGTCCTATCTTGAAAAAAGAGACATATACTCTCTATGATGACTTGAGAAAGGGATGGTTGAATCAAATTAATCTTTTATCAAGTTAATCCCTAACAAATATACATGTATAAATTTTTATGGACATTGCTATATTCCCTCACTAATTAGATGATAATATCCTCCAATAGAAAAAGAAAAATCTGGATGAAAATTACTTAAACCATCAAACTAACATTTTGCAGATTTATCAAATAGGCTCACATGAAAATTAATCCCGAACAGTGCTTAATTTCTCAATATTGGTAATGTAAGCCCATGTTTTTAATTTCATTATTATATTATTATTTTGGGCCTTTTGAACTTGTGTGAATATTACGTCATTGCTTTTCTTATCCATCTTATCTCATTTCTAAAATTTGCATTGTCATGCTATAACTCATTGAAGCCATTCGTTGAGATGTTGGTTCAAAGTTCTTATATTTAACTCTCAACCTATTCTTCATTATAGAATAATATGGGGCTTTAGTTCTCGAGTTCATAAAAGATACATGTCTGAGTGATGTCCTTATAGTATTCTTATTTTATTAACCTTCTATTTACAATGTTTATTTAGTTCAAACTATTTTTAATATTTGTTTGGTCCCTCTATACTGACATAGCTTATTGCAATGTTGCTTCTTCCAAAATTTTGCACTAGTTGAAGACAATGAACAATCATTTACATGATTGTATAGAGGATGAATAACTAAGTGTTGCATATGAGTCTTATTGTCTTAGCCTAAGAGGAAGAAGTATACATTATTTTTTTTTAAAGTTTGAAACTTTGAATATGTGTCTATTTTTGTTACACCCACGCTAAGAAAAAATTTTGCGTCCGCCACTGATTGTAATGAGAAAATAATAGAATGAGTGCGAGTTATCAGCATGTTGTTATCTTTCAGATATTATATGAGTTATGCAAAAATAGTGATTTTATACATTTCATAATAATTTATTGTCCTTATATAGTTATAAGAAGAGATCATCGGCATGAACAAAATGATCATTATGAATTTTATGTTACGTCTAGATATATTGATATGTATTACAAACATTATCACGAAATATCTAAATCACAATTTCTACATAACTCGTATAAAAGAAATGTCAATATTTAGTTGCATACATGATATCCTTCCATATAATACATTGGTAGTCACAAATCATAATCAATTTAATTTTAATAAAATGTGGAAACAAAATATCTTGTTTCTCAAAGTAAATGTCATATATATTCATAGGAGAAAAGTACAAGTTTCAAGATATAATCCCATTACTTGCCTAAAGAAACTACAATAATACTACTTATATCCCAACAAATGTTGCACCCTCAATTGTCCCTACTACCCCGGTAGGTACCCCCCAAGTATACAAATAACAATGACATATTATTAAAACCTCACATCCACACATTTAGATCCCAATTTAGGCTTCATACATGCCAAAGACATGTTTTGGGCCAAAAAAAACACATAACAGTCAAAATCTTTCAAAATAGCTAACATAGATTTGTAAATTTTCTGAATATTTTCCCTTAAATTTTAAAGCAAGTTTAAAAACAAAGAGAGGTTATTTGCTATTACTAAAAAAATAACCTCATACAATTATTGCAGAGGTTATTTCATTGCATGTTCTTTATATAATTTCTGCAAAAGAAAATTGCTTTACAACTACTAGGCATATCATGTATATACACATAAATAATTTATAAGCACAGATCTAGGGCTGCAAGTAATTCTACTAATTTTATTTTACTTAGAATTTTTTTCATTACCATTGGAATCCATGATCGATTCTTAAATGAATTGGGACCATTTCTGAAGATCTTCGGTGGGCGCCCAACTCTGGTAACCCGCCATGATTTTTTTTGTACTTTTCTAAATAACAATTTTTTTTTACTATAAGGTTATAGTGGGGCTTTTTCTAATCATCAAAGAAGACCATCAAATTGACCCTAGTAGATGATCTAATCTAACAATAGGCATCATCGTGGTTTCAATTAGCACATACACATTGCATTAAAAATTACCTAACAAAAATAGTTCTTTTTTTCCTTTCCTATCATTTATTTCTTCTTCTACTACTGTCAGGTGCACACCTTTTCTTTCTCTTTTGTTTCTTCTTCTTGTGCAGTTGTTGTGATTCTATGAATCATACACAAACCAAAAACAAAATTAAGTCACAATTATCTCAGTTACTTTTTTAATTAAATTTTTTATTTGTTAATTTACTATTATTTGCATATCATCCATGTTTCTTGCTTACAAATTAATATAATCAATCCTCTAGTTTTAGATACTTGCAATAAAATGAACAATCTCTTAGTCCTAATCACTCAGCTTACTTATTGAAAAAAAAGGTTGTTACAATGTTAATATCAGGTTGGCCTCATTGTTCGTCTTTCCATGAAACCTTTAGCTCCATCCCAACCCCATCTTAACAAAAGAGGTGATGAGTATGACAAGAACATGTTAGAGGAACAAGCTTAAAACTTGATGCATTAGAGAAACAAAGGTAATGCTAATTTGAACATTTATGTCGGATCCTACTCGTGACAAATAAATTAGGCCACAAAGTTTGGAACAAGAAATGCTAATTTTAACATCTATTCTAAATCTTTGGACTTGCGCCCGAAATATATGTGAAGATAAACTAAATAGATCAAACAAACATAAAATAAAATAATACAAACTTAATGTAAGCCAATGATAAAAGAAATTTGTACAAAAAATCACCGCAAAAATAGTAATAATAACTAGAGCAACAAAATATTTACGATTAAAGAGGCAATAATCAAATGCAAAAGTTTCTTAGTCAGATCCATGCACAGTCAACGCTGCTCAAGATTCTTAAAATTATAGTTAAAATATGAAGATGTGGCCCAAGTTTAATTAAAAAATAAAAATAGAAATAATAATAACAACTAATACTGACGCATTCTTTTTGTCAATGATAGGTTATTAATTATTGAGTATCTTGTCAAATTCAAAAAACAACCTACGACCTCTCTGGGGTACTTGAAACCAAAGCCTATATCGAATTAAGCTCATGAAGATGTTTAGGGATCTCAATCCCACCATAAATATTATGAAATAGAAGCCAATAACCCTAGAACTAGAAATATAGTGAAGAAAGCACCTCGCATGCTTTTTTTCTCTTTTTGAATTAATCCTAGTGAAGGAATTACAGAATACCATATCCATAATCCTACAAGTATTTCAGTCACAACTATAGTCACATGACTCACATGCTGCTTGTCCCCTACTTAAATGAAAGGAATCACGATCCTGGAAGAATTACAGAAGACTCCCCATAATCTTATTATAAGGATTACAGTCACAATGATAGTCACATCCTGACTTCACCCCTTTTTTCGTGTCAAAGGATTTGTAAACCTAATAGACGAAATAGCCTTGGCCGACATCCATAACCTTGGCATAAGGGTTATGGTCATGCATGCTTTCCCTTTCTTGTTTAATATCCATGAACCTAGTGCACAAAATATAGAAAAACCACATTGATTATTGTACCGTGAGTTTATAACCCTTTCCTTTGACTCTGTTGAAGCAAATTGATTCATTAGTAGGGCCACTTGGCTGACCAAAATGGATGAGGATGGTTGGCAAATAAAATTTAAAAACTCTGTTGACTAATATCACATGAGCTTCAAACTTAATGAATTCAGTGTCCATGCGACTGTATAGAGGATATGAGCAGAAAATCCACTCCCTCATCATTCCCAAACCAGCTTTAAGCATCACAAAACTCTAAAAACAGTTGCCAGATAGCAAGTTAAGGAATCCAAAATTCCCTTTGCTTTCTCATTACTCAACTGATTTTCAAAGCTCTGTATCCGTCATGCTTAAATCTATATCTTTAGTAAATCCAACTAGTTGTTTTAGCAAGTATCTCAAAACCTCATTCTTACAACCTCAAGTCTATTTGCACGTAATGTCATCAACACCAATACCAACATCACCAGTACCAATGCCAACACCAACATTGACATTATTTCCAAAAATTAGCGAAGTTTATCTCAACTTTTTCTCACTGTTCACATTTTCTTTGTTTTAACATGCATTAGTCAATTCTTTATAAAAACAAAAACATTTCATAGCATCACTCCAAAAATTCAGGCAACCACATAGCTCGTGTTCAAGAATACCTTCACGCTAGATTCTGCTACCATAGCAAGTCCTCATTTTTTTTTTCATCTTTTTTCTGAAAATTCAAGCTTTATTTTGCAAACCCAACACTTTGGGGGTTTTCCATCTTTTGGGAAAAGTACATGGATCCTTGTTCAAGGATATCCTCGGGTTCTCTCCTGCAACACAGTGGTATGTGTTCATAATTGATTTTCATCATAAATCCACTTTCATCATGCACATCCCTCAATTATCACTTTTGGCGTGATAATTATTTTCCTAGAGCGACGCCTTAGGTAACTTCCTACACTCTAAAATCAATAAGTGGTCACAATTGGGCTACCGACTACTATGTGAAGTGAAAAATGTCAGAGATTTAAAACTCAATAAATGACTTTTCAAAAGTCTCATCTCCTTTTAGAATCCAACATCCTTTTAACTGGAATTCAATCCTTTTTTCTTTCTAATCATGATGGAAAATTTGGAATTTACCCAATAAGCTCAAGATTAGTTCGAAAATGCATATTGAAGAGCATGTTACTAGATGGCGATGAATTACGATCACATGCATGAACTTGCATGACATCAACATGCATCGTTCTTAGTGGGAAAATAATGTTCTTGATTTTTAATGTGAAGAACAATTCCACAATCAAGAAGTCCTTTCATAGCAACCTGACTACTAAAGAAACTTGTACCATGACATTCATTTTTATCATTCCAAAGATTGGATGATGCTGCAGCACTAACTTATCCGCAAAATCTATTTGCAGCCTTGCAGGAACAAGCCTCTGCCTCTTTCATAGCTGTTCACGTTGTAAAAGAACAACTTCCTCTACTAGTTCCTTACTGATTGTTAACTAATTTACTAAAAGTAGTCCCAATGGATTCTCAATAATAAGGCCCATCTCATTCTCTTGGGAAAAGTGTTACATAAACAGAAATAACAAGGGTGAAGTTTTCTGAGACGTAAGCAAGACAGGATAAAGTTGTTGTGAGGGATATGATCAGGTCAGAACTCATTTTACCGAAATAATAGGGTCTACATTATACATAAATTTAACATCATGAGTGTTCCATAATACAACTAAACACCATCTGAAAATCCAAAGCCCTGTGTATACATTAATGAAAACCTAAAATTCAAACTTGGAATACTGTCATTTTTCTCTTTACAACTAAACACTCTTCTGTTTTAATATTCAACTCCCTGTTCCAAAATATACAAGGATCTCATCTAGAGCAGATACAGAAACAAGGTAAGAACACTCAGCAGAAGATGCACAAGGAGTTCTCTCACTAGACCAACCCCGAATCCCAAATGCTCCTTTATCTCCAAACCCTGGCCATTGGCCAGCTTGTGGCTTGTCAAGTGTCTGCCTCAGGATAAGACCCATCTTTTTGTTAACTCTAAGAGGATAAAATGCAAAAAAGATAGATCAAGACATTATGCCGTCCTGCTGAAACTCAATATCTTACTTTGCCATTTATATTTCTTTAACATGATCTCATATAGCTTATAGGTACTAAGAACTAGTTAGTTAAGGCCATGTCCCTCACCCATCCAGAGGTCGATAATATAGCATTTCCATCATAGGAATAGCCTGTCTAGATAAACAGCAAGGAGTGCAAAGATTAAGGTATAAACCAGAGACTCATAATTCCTATAAGCATGAAATTTTTCCAATACAGACGTACGGCATCTCCAGTTTGAGTTATTCGAGAGAGAAAAAAAATGAATATTCAAAATGAGCACTCAGCTAAAACCTTTAGTCATATAAATACATGCATGCATGCATCCATACATATATATCCGCACGCGCGTGTGTCTATACAGTATCAACCATGGACCAAAAACCTAAGGCAAAAGCTAAATACAAGCCACCAAAGACTATGGCATTCAAAACATTAGCTCAACAGAAGTATTTTCCATATTTTTCAACACATAAGATACTGTATTCTTTCACCTTTCACGGCTAAGTAGAAGGGAGGAAAATGTCCACAATGATTATTTAAGACTATGCTGCTTTGTTTCTCTCTTTCCATTTTATTTTAGTTTTCTGTTAGGAGCCTTAAAACGAGACAAACACCCTAAATAAGTTTAACCTCTATAGGTATTAAATGCTAAGTTTCCCATTTGATGACCCCAAATTTAAAATTATTTGAAAACCAGCCTACCTTTCAAGCGCAGTAAAAACATAAATAATCAATCGAAATTGAAATTTTCATACCAGCAAATATTGAAATCAAAATGAAAAGGGAAAATATAGGCAATTTAGAAAGGATGAAAGGATGGAAAGCGAGTTAAAAGCTTAGAAGAGTACCAATGCTGATGGTTATCAACCCTTGATTGCAGCCAATGTCGAGGCAATCCTTGCCTTCAAACCATTCCTTCTTGAACACAGCGAGGCGAGGATCTTCCTCTTGATTACGATCAATCTGCATCACAACCCATGCTTAAGTTTTCCAGCAAATATGAGGATAGAAACTCATAAAGTGAACTTCTTTCCCTGACAAAAATCTTAACATTAAACCCTTCAACGTCATCATTTAGCCGCCTGTGATCTGAAAGAAATTTACGAACACTAAAATGGGTCTCCTCAAAGAGGGCCAAATTCCCAATTTTCTGTAAAAATGGGGCTTGTTCGATTTGGGTGGCGTTTGACGAAAAGACTCGACGGGATTGATACATAAAGAGAATAGAGTCAAAGAAAGAGCTCAGTGAAGTGATTCAGAAAAGAATGTGACGTAAAACCCTTAAACCCCATCAATCGGAAGTCTGAAATCGAGAGAAAATACGAAATGCGCAAATGGGTTTCCTCAAAAAGTGCCAATATCAAAATATTCCGGTAGAATTTTGTTCCTGCTTTCATGTGCGCTAACGATGTTTGACGAAAAGACGCAGTGAACATTGAAAGAGAGAAGAGATATAAAGAGAGAAATAGAGTTGAGGAGATTTACTCGATAGCCATAGTAGCTGTTGTAGTTGCCGTAGATGAATATTTTCTTGTTGTTTTTTCCGCCCCTTTTTCTCTTCTTCGATTCGCCCTCCGTCTTCGACTCGACCTCCGTCATTCTCTCCCTTTCTCAATGGCGGCAAAAGAGAAGAAAGAAGAGCAAGCGACAACAAAGGGAAAGAGGCGGACAAAGGGTCTTTATGTAGTGTCTAGGGCCGGAATTTGGGCTAGGCGCAAGCCGTTTGGCTAAAGGGAGTCGTGCTAATGGGCCTGAATTAGTGATGATAATGAATCAGGGCCAACCCATGGGGGGACCGGCCCGCAATATGCTCAGACCCGGCCCTGCCCGATAGCGCATTCGGCCGGGGTTGGGGCCGATACTAAAGCCCCATTTTTTTTAGGGCCGGCTTAAGCCGACAATGATTCTCATAAAAGCCCCAAAAAGCCTATAAGGCTCATAAACCTCGAGCCCTCGTGTAGTTGTTGTCTCAATTTAATTTAATTAGTATTTGTATATTAATTTTGTGAGTTGTAACTAATGTCTAGTTATTTACTTATATGGAAATGAACATTGTGGTTTTAATTTTAATTGGCGTTCTTTTTATTATTGAGCTTGTCTAAATTTTTTTAGCTCTGTGAGTTTTAGACTATGAATTTTGTTTTTTTTGATGTACATTTGAGATTGTTGTGAGAATAGTGTGTGCTTGTATGTCATTTGATGAAATCCACGAATGCGGAGCAGATGCTTTTGTTCAATGTCCTGGTCTCTTTCAAGAGATGAGACGAAAAGGAAAAGGAAAAGAAGGCAAAAGTCCTAGAGGCTAACCCAAGGCTCTGGGTCCGACCTCTGAGCCCTAGGGCAGGGTTTGAGGCTGGCTTAGTTAACGCCCAGGGTCAGAGTTGGGACCGAAACCAATGCCCCGAAGTTTTTAGGGTCGGGGCCAAGGCCAACCTTGACCCCGCTCCGACCTGACCCATTATCATCCTTAGCCCAAATACAATGTATACTTGATAGATCCATGGCTCTGAGGTGTTTTTTCCCTCTAAAACAAGTCGTGCCCCGGTCTTGAACTTAAGATTTCTTATTTTCCAGCCAACCTTTTTTACCACTGAGACATGTTTCAGTGGCGACCCTAAAGTTGTTTTTTCTCTTTTAGAGAGTAAAGTTGTGTTTAATACCATGAATGTTACATCTACAAGTTGAGGGTATCCCTAGTGAAAACTAGCATGCCCTGTTACTGTATAATGAAAACCAAGTGCTTAATATAGATAGTTATGACTTACTTTGGCAACAAATGCAAAACAATAAACAGTCATGATTGAGTATTGCTTTCTTTTGAAATAATATAGTGACTCATATAATAAAGAATGATAGTAATTAAGCAGTGGATTGGTCCTCCATCAATAAAGAGGATCTGTTTTTTATAATATTTTTCTTCCTCAAAAATATGATTCCCACACATTATATTAGAGGAATATTCGTTGTCATGTGTTTTGGTATAATGTAAAAATTCCAGCCAATACTATATTCTTGTATTCTGTACAATAAATTTTTGTAAAAAAATGCGAGACTCGTGAGCATATTTTCCAAAAATACCCTCCCTTCTAGTGAGAGGATGATGGGGGTGGAAGTAACAATGGTGAAATGGCAACATAGTAGTGGTGGTGACAATGTAGAGTGGCTGGCACCAGTGGCAGCGGCAATGAAGACAACATACCGCATGTGGCGATGATAGTGGTGGCAGGGTTGACGGTATTGGTTGTCATGACAATTGTTGGGTATTCTGCTTAACAAGAATCAATCTGACAACTAATCAAGATCACTGAGATATCAACAATCTAATTGGCCAGGTCGGCAAATATCAGGTGGGAGGTTTTCCGTTCAATAGAACGTTCCTTAATTTAAGAACCACCTTTCAATTTCCTTCCTTGGTTTAAGCACCAATTAGACTGAATCCAAGTCAGTCTCGATATACTGTAAAGTATATCCCCTGTATAAAGGACTTAATCCACTTATACAGTATTTGAAGTGAGGTACGCTTAGAGCGAATCTCCTTAAGACAATTACGTCCCCCGCACCGGTGCTAACGGGATAATGGACGCTGGTCTCCCAAGATACAACACTTCTTCACGGTATTTGGATAGCACTACCAAATCACCGTACGGTCGAACCGTAGTCAACCAGTACCTACACAGGATTAGAAAAACAGCGGTATAACGACAAATTTCAAATGAATATTTGTCTTACTCTTTTGGAGGAGCACCCACTGTTGAGGACGATGGAAGGTTGAAGAATTTGGCAGAATCTCCTTTAGGAAGTCGCTTCGGATTCCCACTTTACGCTGGAAATCGCGGATTCCCACTTCAGGCTGGAAGCGCAGTTCAGAATGTTGGAAGAACAATTCAGAACTCAGAAATAGAGAGAGAGAGGGATGATTCTCTGTTTTTGGTGTGTGTTAAAATGAGAACTTGGAATGCTTTATATAGCATTCCAAAAGGGGCCTTCAGGTCTGAACCCAAACCAAAGGCTGCAACCTTTGGTCTACCAACTGGTTCGCAACCTTTGGCAGTCCAACTGGTTCGCACCCGTTGGCTGTCCAACTGGTTCGCGACCGTTGGCGGATCGGTTCAGATCCTGACAGCGGAGCGGGCAGTCCAACAGATTTCGCAACTGTTGGCGGATCGGGTCCGGTCTGGTTCGGAAGTGGATCTGGTTCGGATCATACCTTGAAACCCGATTCAAAAAGAACCAGGCCAGGTAGGGAACCCGAACTCACCCAGACCCAGACCCAGACCCGGTCCCGGTCCCGAGCTGAGCCCGGCTCCGGCCGGCCGGCCGGCCGCCGCCGCCAGCGGCGGCGCGCGCGCGCGCACATACGTGCATAGTTCCCTCCTTTTCGCGCGCGAAAACTCCAAGTACCCAAAGGGCACACTCTTTGTTCTCATTTTTCTCTATTTATACCCCATAGGCTTCCATCACACGGCCAATGTGGGACTAAATGCTTGTAGCTACCTTTAGTCCCATTTGGCTTTGAATTAGGCAATCTTTGGACTTGAATATCTCATTCATTCGAAGTCGGAATTGAACATGTGAATATACCACGTTCATCACCAATGAAGGAGAACACACTCCAACCATCATCCGGTTGATTTGATCAACGGATCTCGCCATAATTCAACTTGAAGATTCACCTTTATATTCTTCAATTCCAACAATCCCCCACAATGAATGGAGATTCAAGGAAATGACACACAAAGAGACTGACTCTATTGTGTAGGTACTTTTGAAAAGAAACTGCATAAAGATAGGTGAACTAGGTCTTGAACCTTCCATAGTGAAAGTTTTATCGGACTTACTGGCTAATCAGTGAACTAGGTCTTGAACTGTTAGCCGTTAGTGTAAGTCAAGTCAACAAGCTTCACACAGTGACTTTCCAAATCAACTTTGGTTCTCTGTTGTGTCCGTTTTGACCCTGGACATTCTTGGTTTCAGAGAGTATCTTTAGGGAATAACAGCCTCCATAGAGATTCCCAAAGAGCCGACCCAACTCTATACTCACATAGGTGATGGACCTATTAAGAGTAGTCTACTCTACTCCACTTGTTTAGTAACAAGATATAGGCATCATTAAAAGCGTTAAGCTTATCCTTAAACCACTTGTAGAAAGCACTTATGTGCACCATAGGAATGGATTGGAGTCAAGCTCCAAGTGCTTACTTGCTGAGTCAATCATAACTAGTTTTTCCTCTTGAACTTAGTCTGTGGGATCTCCAGTCGCTAAGTGAGGTTTCCATTAAGCTGACTCGGTAAGGTTAGGCTTTTAGACCCATTCCCCTCGATGCGCAGTTTATACGCTCTCCACTTAAACCTTTAGTAAGCGGATTCGCTAAATTATCCTTTGACGATACAAAGTCAATAGAGATAATTCCATTTGAGAGCAACTGCTTCACGGTATTATGTCTACGACGAATATGTCTAGACTTACCGTTGTATATCACATTTTGTGCCCTAGATATAGCTGCTTGATTATCGCAGTGTATACATATAGCGGGCACTGGCTTTTGCCACAATGGTATATCTTCTAAGAATTGTCGAAGCCATTCTGCTTCTTCTCCAGCCTTATCTAAGGCTATGAATTCCGATTCCATAGTGGAACGGGTAATACATGTTTGCTTAGAAGATTTCCATGATACCGCTGCTCCTGCTAGAGTAAATACGTATCCGCTAGTTGATTTTGATTCCTCAGAATCTGCAATCCAATTAGCATCACTGTATCCTTCCAGTACAGGAGGATACTTTCCATATCTCAAGGCATATTCCTTGGTATGTGATACGTAACCCAATACTCGTAGTAGAGCGGTCCAATGTAGATCACTAGGATTGCTAGTATATCTACTTAACTTGCTTACAGCGTAAGCAATATCGGGTCTAGTGCAATTCATCAAATACATTAGACTTCCGATAATCTGAGAATACTCCAACTGGCGTATTCCAGTTCCTGTATTCTTATGAAGGTGGACGTGTGGGAGAAAAGGATTTGTATTCTCTTTTATCCCATGATCCTTGAATCTTTCTATCATCTTATCCACGTAGTGAGATTGAGATAGACTGATTCCATCTGGTGTTCTAGTAATTTTAATTCCTAAAATTACATCAGCAACACCCAGATCCTTCATATCAAAATTGTTGGATAACATTCTTTTAGTGGACTTAATAATATCAATATTAGTCCCAAGTATCAACATGTCGTCTACATAAAGACAAACAATGATACATGCATCTCCAACTGTTTTCGTGTAAACACACTTATCGCATTCATTTATAGTGAATCCATCTTTGATCATGACACTATCAAATTTCTCATGCCATTGTTTTGGAGCCTGCTTTAAACCGTATAAGGATTTTACCAATTTACACACCTTGTGTTCTTGGCCCTTGACTTTAAATCCTTCAGGTTGCTCCATATATATTTTTCACTTAATTCACCATTTAAGAATGCAGTCTTGACATCCATTTGATGGATATCTAAGTTGTGCAATACTGCAATCGCAATCAATATCCGAATGGACGTTATTCTTGTTACTGGTGAATAAGTATCGAAGTAGTCAAGTCCTTCTTTTTGCCGATAACCCTTGGCTGCTAATCTAGCCTTGTACTTATCGATAGATCCATCGGGTTTTAATTTTCGTTTGAAAATCCACTTACACCCAATTGGTTTACTTCCAGGAGGCAAGTTTACCAATTCTCAAGTATGATTACTTAGTATGGATTCTATTTCGCTATTTATAGCTTCTTTCCACATTTGTGCTTCTGGGGTTGACATAGCCTCTTTAAATGTTTGAGGTTCGCTCTCAATAGCATATGCTATGAAATCTGGACCAAAAGATTTTGAGATTCTAGATCTCTGACTTCTTCTTGGTTCAATTTTCGCATTAACATTTCGTTCCTCGGGCTTTCGTCCCTGAACGCCATCTCGTGTGTTCTTTTCCCAGAAGTCTTATCTGCTTCCCGTTTGTACGGAAAGATGTCTTCAAAGAACACAGCATCTCGAGATTCGATAATCATGTTTACATGAATATCTGGTATTTCTGATTTATGAACCAGAAACCTATAGGCACTACTATTCAAGGCATAGCCTATGAATATGCAGTCTATAGTTTTTGCTCCCAACTTAGTCTTTTTGGGTAATGGTGCCAGCACCTTTGCAAGGCACCCCCACATTTTGAGGTAATGGTAGGAAGGTGTCCTTCCATGCCATAACTCGAATGGTATAAGACCAAGTTTCTTGTGGGGTACTCTATTTAGAATCTGATTTGCAGTTAATAGAGCTTCCCCCCACAAGTTTTGCGGAGCTTCAGAACTTACGAGCATGGAGTTAACCATCTCCTTCAAAGTTCTGTTCTTCCGTTCAGCAATTCCATTCTGCTGAGGAGTGTATGGTGCTGTAGTTTGATGGATTATACCAAAAACTAGCACATAACTCACTAAAATCATTTGATTCATATTCTCCGCCTCTATCGGATTTTAGAATCTTGATTTTCTTGTTGATTTGATTCTCAACTTCGGCTTTATATGTTGTAAACATATTTATTGCCTCATCCTTACTGTTCAAAAGATACACATAACAGTATCTTGTACAGTCATCAATAAAAGTAATGAAATACTTTTTACCGCCTCTAGTTGGCATAAACTTCAAGTCACACAGATCGCTATGAATTAACCCTAAAGGTTCTGTATTTTGATCTATTGAGTGAAATGAATTTTTAGCCAACTTGGCCTCAACACAGACCTCACGCTTGCGAATTTCTTCCAAGTTGAGTTTAGGAATATATCCCAGATTAGACAAGTTCTTCAAAGACTTGTAATTTACATGTCCTAATCTAGCATGCCACAAAATGGGAGACTCAAGCAAATAAACAGAAGAATTTTCTTTATTTATAAGCTTCGGATACAAATACACGGACTTTTTATCAACCACTGCAACATTGGCTTTAAAAAGTCCATCAACAAGATAGCCCTTTCCCACATACATCCCTCCCTTAGTAAGTACAAATTTATCGGATTCAAAAACCATTCTAAACCCTTTCTTACTAAGTATTGATCCGAAGATCAAATTCTTGCGGATGTCTGGAACATGAAGCACATCGTTAAGAGTAAGCTTTTTCCCCGATGTCCACTTCAGGATGACCTTGCCCTTTCCTTCAACCTTTGAGACGGCTGAATTCCCCATGAATAGTTGCTCATCTTGCTCTAGCCTTTGATATTCTGAGAATAACAATTTCTCCGAGCAGATGTGCCGAGTAGCTCCCGTGTCTACCCACCAATCTTTGTTATTGGTTATCAGATTCACTTCTGACACCACAGCTGAAAGACTTGGTGATTCATGGTTGGTCATGTTTGCCTGTGGGTGGCTCTTCTTGTTCCCCTTAAGACGGCTGCGACATTCATTAGCTTTATGTCCTTCTTTGTTGCAGACATAACAGGTTCCTTTGAAGCGCATGCTTTTGCCGTCTTGGGCCTTGCCTTTGTACCCCTGGGATGTCTTCTTCCGCTTCAAGCCTTTGGAAGTAGACGCTTTCCCCTTTGAGTCCTCGATCACATTAGCTTTTGCTTCGTAGGAGTTCTTGCTGGTCCTTTTCTCGGACTTGCGGTTGTCCTCCTCGATACGAAGCCTCACAATGAGATCCTCCAACTTTAGCTCCTTTCGCTTATGCTTCAGGTAGTTCTTGAAGTCTCTCCACGCAGGGGGGAGCTTCTCCACGATGGTTGCAACCTGAAAAGTTTCAGTAAGAATCATACCTTCGGCCTCTATCTCGTGCAAGATAAGTTGGAATTCTTGCACCTGACTGATGACAGTCTTGCTATCCACCATTTTGTACTCCAGAAAACGTCCAACGACGAACTTCTTGGTACCAGCATCTTCAGTCTTGTACTTCTTGTCAAGACTGGCCCATAACTTCTTTGCCGTAGTGCTTGGACTGTAGACATTATAAAGAGTCATCCAGTCCATTAAGAACATAATTTCGGCAAAGAAAGTCACATTGAGTCCATGCATCAGTTGCAGGTTCTGGTGGATCTTCTTCCAGGAATCTGGCCAGATGAAGAGTGGTCAAGTAGAAGTACATCTTCTGTTGCCACCTCTTGAATTCTGTGCCATCAAACTTTCCTGGCTTCTCCGGCTTCGGGTTAGGAAGTGGAGGAGGCATCAAACTTTGGAGCGGCATGTTTGTTGCCTTGCTTGAGCTATCTTGATTTGTCTCAGACATCTTCTGCAAGTTAAAGCAGAACTGAAGTTAGAAACTTCAATGATAATTGTCTTAAGATTGTTGGTTATTCTGCTTAACAAGAATCAATCTGACAACTAATCAAGATCACTGAGATATCAACAATCTAATTGGCCAGGTCGGCAAATATCAGGTGGGAGGTTTTCCGTTCAATAGAACGTTCCTTAATTTAAGAACCACCTTTCAATTTCCTTCCTTGGTTTAAGCACCAATTAGACTGAATCCAAGTCAGTCTCGATATACTATAAAGTATATCCCCTATATAAAGGACTTAATCCACTTATACAGTATTTGAAGTGAGGTACGCTTAGAGCGAATCTCCTTAAGACAATTACGTCCCCCGCACCGGTGCTAACGGGATAATGGACGCTGGTCTCCCAAGATACAACACTTCTTCACGGTATTTGGATAGCACTACCAAATCACCGTACGGTCGAACCGTAGTCAACCAGTACCTACACAGGATTAGAAAAACAGCGGTATAACGACAAATTTCAAATGAATATTTGTCTTACTCTTTTGGAGGAGCACCCACTGTTGAGGACGATGGAAGGTTGAAGAATTTGGCAGAATCTCCTTTAGGAAGTCGCTTCGGATTCCCACTTTACGCTGGAAATCGCGGATTCCCACTTCAGGCTGGAAGCGCAGTTCAGAATGTTGGAAGAACAATTCAGAACTCAGAAATAGAGAGAGAGAGAGGGATGATTCTCTGTTTTTGGTGTGTGCTAAAATAAGAACTTGGAATGCTTTATATAGCATTCCAAAAGGGGCCTTCAGGTCTGAACCCAAACCAAAGGCTGCAACCTTTGGTCTGCCAACTGGTTCGCAACCTTTGGCAGTCCAACTGGTTCGCACCCGTTGGCTGTCCAACTGGTTCGCGACCGTTGGCGGATCGGTTCAGATCCTGACAGCGGAGCGGGCAGTCCAACAGATTTCGCAACTGTTGGCGGATCGGGTCCGGTCTGGTTCGGAAGTGGATCTGGTTCGGATCATACCTTGAAACCCGATTCAAAAAGAACCAGGCCAGGTAGGGAACCCGAACTCACCCAGACCCAGACCCAGACCCAGACCCGGTCCCGAGCTGAGCCCGGCTCCGGCCGGCCGGCGGCCGCCGCCGCCAGCGGCGGCGCGCGCGCGCACATACGTGCATAGTTCCCTCCTTTTCGCGCGCGAAAACTCCAAGTACCCAAAGGGCACACCCTTTGTTCTCATTTTTCTCTATTTATACCCCATAGGCTTCCATCACACGGCCAATGTGGGAATAAATGCTTGTAGCTACCTTTAGTCCCATTTGGCTTTGAATTAGGCAATCTTTGGACTTGAATATCTCATTCATTCGAAGTCGGAATTGAACATGTGAATATACCACGTTCATCACCAATGGAAGGAGAACACACTCCAACCATCATCCGGTTGATTTGATCAACGGATCTCGCCATAATTCAACTTGAAGATTCACCTTTATATTCTTCAATTCCAACAATCCCCCACAATGAATGGAGATTCAAGGAAATGACACACAAAGAGACTGACTCTATTGTGTAGGTACTTTAGAAAAGAAACTGCATAAGGATAGGTGAACTAGGTCTTGAACCTTCCATAGTGAAAGCTTTATCAGACTTACTGGCTAATCAGTGAACTAGGTCTTGAACTGTTAGCCGTTAGTGTAAGTCAAGTCAACAAGCTTCACACAGTGACTTTCCAAATCAACTTTGGTTCTCTGTTGTGTCCGTTTTGGCCCTGGACATTCTTGGTTTCAGAGAGTATCTTTAGGGAATAACAGCCTCCATAGAGATTCCCAAAGAGCCGACCCAACTCTGTACTCACATAGGTGATGGACCTATTAAGAGTAGTCTACTCTACTCCACTTGTTTAGTAACAAGATATAGGCATCATTAAAAGCGTTAAGCTTATCCTTAAATCACTTGTAGAAAGCACTTATGTGCACCATAGGAATGGATTGGAGTCAAGCTCTAAGTGCTTACTTGCTGAGTCAATCATAACTAGTTTTTCCTCTTGAACTTAGTCCGTGGGATCTCCAGTCGCTAAGTGAGGTTTCCATTAAGCTGCCTCGGTAAGGTTAGGCTTTTAGACCCATTCCCCTCGATGCGCAGTTTATACGCTCTCCACTTAAACCTTTAGTAAGCGGATCCGCTAAATTATCCTTTGACGATACAAAGTCAATAGAGATAATTCCATTTGAGAGCAACTGCTTCACGGTATTATGTCTACGACGAATATGTCTAGACTTACCGTTGTATATCACATTTTGTGCCCTAGATATAGCTGCTTGATTATCGCAGTGTATACATATAGCGGGCACTGGCTTTTGCCACAATGGTATATCCTCTAAGAATTGTCGAAGCCATTCTGCTTCTTCTCCAGCCTTATCTAAGGCTATGAATTCCGATTCCATAGTGGAACGGGTAATACATGTTTGCTTAGAAGATTTCCATGATACCGCTGCTCCTGCTAGAGTAAATACGTATCCGCTAGTTGATTTTGATTCCTCAGAATCTGCAATCCAATTAGCATCACTGTATCCTTCCAGTACAGGAGGATACTTTCCATATCTCAAGGCATATTCCTTGGTATGTGATACGTAACCCAATACTCGTAGTAGAGCGGTCCAATGTAGATCACTAGGATTGCTAGTATATCTACTTAACTTGCTTACAGCGTAAGCAATATCGGGTCTAGTGCAATTCATCAAACACATTAGACTTCCGATAATCTGAGAATACTCCAACTGGCGTATTCCAGTTCCTGTATTCTTATGAAGGTGGACGTGTGGGAGAAAAGGATTTGTATTCTCTTTTATCCCATGATCCTTGAATCTTTCTATCATCTTATCCACGTAGTGAGATTGAGATAGACTGATTCCATCTGGTGTTCTAGTAATTTTAATTCCTAAAATTACATCAGCAACACCCAGATCCTTCATATCAAAATTGTTGGATAACATTCTTTTAGTGGACTTAATAATATCAATATTAGTCCCAAGTATCAACATGTCGTCGACATAAAGACAAACAATGATACATGCATCTCCAACTGTTTTCGTGTAAACACACTTATCGCATTCATTTATAGTGAATCCATCTTTGATCATGACACTATCAAATTTCTCATGCCATTATTTTGGAGCCTGCTTTAAACCGTATAAGGATTTTACCAATTTACACACCTTGTGTTCTTGGCCCTTGACTTTAAATCCTTCAGGTTGCTCCATATATATTTCTTCACTTAATTCACCATTTAAGAATGCAGTCTTGACATCCATTTGATGGATATCTAAGTTGTGCAATACTGCAATCGCAATCAACATCCGAATGGACGTTATTCTTGTTACTGGAATAAGTATCGAAGTAGTCAAGTCCTTCTTTTTGCCGATAACCCTTGGCTACTAATCTAGCCTTGTACTTATCGATAGATCCATCGGGTTTTAATTTTCGTTTGAAAATCCACTTACACCCAATTGGTTTACTTTCAGGAGGCAAGTTTACCAATTCCCAAGTATGATTACTTAGTATGGATTCTATTTCGCTATTTATAGCTTCTTTCCACATTTGTGCTTCTGGGGTTGACATAGCCTCTTTAAATGTTTGAGATTCGCTCTCAATAGCATATGCTATGAAATCTGGACCAAAAGATTTTGAGATTCTAGATCTCTGACTTCTTCTTGGTTCAATTTTCGCATTAACATTTCGTTCCTCGGGGCTTTCGTCCCTGAACGCCATCTCGTGTGTTCTTTTCCCAGAAGTCTTATCTGCTTCCTGTTTGTACGGAAAGATGTCTTCAAAGAACACAGCATCTCGAGATTCGATAATCATGTTTACATGAATATCTGGTATTTCTGATTTATGAACCAGAAACCTATAGGCACTACTATTCAAGGCATAGCCTATGAATATGCAGTCTATAGTTTTTGCTCCCAACTTAGTCTTTTTGGGTAATGGTGCCAGCACCTTTGCAAGGCACCCCCACATTTTGAGGTAATGGTAGGAAGGTGTCCTTCCATGCCATAACTCGAATGGTATAAGACCAAGTTTCTTGTGGGGTACTCTATTTAGAATCTGATTTGCAGTTAATAGAGCTTCCCCCCACAAGTTCTGCGGAGTTCCAGAACTTACGAGCATGGAGTTAACCATCTCCTTCAAAGTTCTGTTCTTCCGTTCAGCAATTCCATTCTGCTGAGGAGTGTATGGTGCTGTAGTTTGATGGATTATACCAAAACTAGCACATAACTCACTAAAATCATTTGATTCATATTCTCCGCCTCTATCGGATTTTAGAATCTTGATTTTCTTGTTGATTTGATTCTCAACTTCGGCTTTATATGTTGTAAACATATTTATTGCCTCATCCTTACTGTTCAAAAGATACACATAACAGTATCTTGTACAGTCATCAATAAAAGT
The DNA here is from genome assembly GCA_038442645.1 of Agave tequilana. Taxonomy (NCBI): domain Eukaryota; kingdom Viridiplantae; phylum Streptophyta; class Magnoliopsida; order Asparagales; family Asparagaceae; genus Agave; species Agave tequilana. Next base: position 46,508 of record JAVJIF010033771.1, read on the forward strand.
AATGAAATATTTTTTACCGCCTCTAGTTGGCATAAACTTCAAGTCACACAGATCGCTATGAATTAACCCTAAAGGTTCTGTATTTTGATCTATTGAGTGAAATGAATTTTTAGCCAACTTGGCCTCAACACAGACCTCACGCTTGCGAATTTCTTCCAAGTTGAGTTTAGGAATATATCCCAGATTAGACAAGTTCTTCAAAGACTTGTAATTTACATGTCCTAATCTAGCATGCCACAAAATGGGAGACTCAAGCAAATAAACAGAAGAATTTTCTTTATTTATAAGCTTCAGATACAAATACACGGACTTTTTATCAACCACTGCAACATTGGCTTTAAAAAGTCCATCAACAAGATAGCCCTTTCCCACATACATCCCTCCCTTAGTAAGTACAAATTTATCGGATTCAAAAACCATTCTAAACCCTTTCTTACTAAGTATTGATCCGGAGATCAAATTCTTGCGGATGTCTGGAACATGAAGCACATCGTTAAGAGTAAGTTTTTTCCCCGATGTCCACTTCAGGATGACCTTGCCCTTTCCTTCAACCTTTGAGACGGCTGAATTCCCCATGAATAGTTGCTCATCTTGCTCTAGCCTTTGATATTCTGAGAATAACAATTTCTCCGAGCAGATGTGCCGAGTAGCTCCCGTGTCTACCCACCAATCTTTGTTATTGGTTATCAGATTCACTTCTGACACCACAGCTGAAAGACTTGGTGATTCATGGTTGGTCATGTTTGCCTGTGGGTGGCTCTTCTTGTTCCCCTTAAGACGGCTGCGACATTCATTAGCTTTATGTCCTTCTTTGTTGCAGACATAACAGGTTCCTTTGAAGCGCATGCTTTTGCCGTCTTGGGCCTTGCCTTTGTACCCCTGGGATGTCTTCTTCCGCTTCAAGCCTTTGGAAGTAGACGCTTTCCCCTTTGAGTCCTCGATCACATTAGCTTTTGCTTCGTAGGAGTTCTTGCTGGTCCTTTTCTCGGACTTGCGGTTGTCCTCCTCGATACGAAGCCTCACAATGAGATCCTCTAACTTTAGCTCCTTTCGCTTATGCTTCAGGTAGTTCTTGAAGTCTCTCCACGCAGGGGGGAGCTTCTCCACGATGGTTGCAACCTGAAAAGTTTCAGGAAGAATCATACCTTCGGCCTCTATCTCATGCAAGATAAGTTGGAATTCTTGCACCTGACTGATGACAGTCTTGCTATCCACCATTTTGTACTCCAGAAAACGTCCAACGACGAACTTCTTGGTACCAGCATCTTCAGTCTTGTACTTCTTGTCAAGACTGGCCCATAACTTCTTTGCCGTAGTGATTGGACTGTAGACATTATAAAGAGAGTCATCCAGTCCATTAAGAACATAATTTCGGCAAAGGAAGTCACATTGAGTCCATGCATCAGTTGCAGGTTCTGGTGGATCTTCTTCCAGGAATCTGGCCAGATGAAGAGTGGTCAAGTAGAAGTACATCTTCTGTTGCCACCTCTTGAATTCTGTGCCATCAAACTTTCCTGGCTTCTCCGGCTTCGGGTTAGGAAGTGGAGGAGGCATCAAACTTTGGAGCGGCATGTTTGTTGCCTTGCTTGAGCTATCTTGATTTGTCTCAGACATCTTCTGCAAGTTAAAGCAGAACTGAAGTTAGAAACTTCAATGATAATTGTCTTAAGATTGTTGGTTATTCTGCTTAACAAGAATCAATCTGACAACTAATCAAGATCACTGAGATATCAACAATCTAATTGGCCAGGTCGGCAAATATCAGGTGGGAGGTTTTCCGTTCAATAGAACGTTCCTTAATTTAAGAACCACCTTTCAATTTCCTTCCTTGGTTTAAGCACCAATTAGACTGAATCCAAGTCAGTCTCGATATACTGTAAAGTATATCCCCTGTATAAAGGACTTAATCCACTTATACAGTACTTGAAGTGAGGTACGCTTAGAGCGAATCTCCTTAAGACAATTACGTCCCCCGCACCGGTGCTAACGGGATAATGGACGCTGGTCTCCCAAGATACAACACTTCTTCACGGTATTTGGATAGCACTACCAAATCACCTTACGGTCGAACCGTAGTCAACCAATACCTACACAGGATTAGAAAAACAGCGGTATAACGACAAATTTCAAATGAATATTTGTCTTACTCTTTTGGAGGAGCACCCACTGTTGAGGACGATGGAAGGTTGAAGAATTTGGCAGAATCTCCTTTAGGAAGTCGCTTCGGATTCCCACTTTACGCTGGAAATCGCGGATTCCCACTTCAGGCTGGAAGCGCAGTTCAGAATGTTGGAAGAACAATTCAGAACTCAGAAATAGAGAGAGAGGGATGATTCTCTGTTTTTGGTGTGTGTTAAAATGAGAACTTGGAATGCTTTATATAGCATTCCAAAAGGGGCCTTCAGGTCTGAACCCAAACCAAAGGCTGCAACCTTTGGTCTGCCAACTGGTTCGCAACCTTTGGCAGTCCAACTGGTTCGCACCCGTTGGCTGTCCAACTGGTTCGCACCCGTTGGCGGATCGGTTCAGATCCTGACAGCGGAGCGGGCAGTCCAACAGATTTCACAACTGTTGGCGGATCGGGTCCGGTCTGGTTCGGAAGTGGATCTGGTTCGGATCATACCTTGAAACCCGATTCAAAAAGAACCAGGCCAGGTAGGGAACCCGAACTCACCCAGACCCAGACCCAGACCCGGTCTCGAGCCCGGCCCGGCCCGGCTCCGGCTCCGGCTCCGGCTCCGCCGCCGGCCGGCCGGCTGCCGCCGCCAGCGGCGGCGCGCACACATACGTGCATAGTTCCCTCCTTTTCGCGCGCAAAAACTCCAAGTACCCAAAGGGCACACCCTTTGTTCTCATTTTTCTCTATTTATACCCCATAGGCTTCCATCACACGGCCAATGTGGGACTAAATGCTTGTAGCTACCTTTAGTCCCATTTGGCTTTGAATTAGGCAATCTTTGGACTTGAATATCTCATTCATTCGAAGTCGGAATTGAACATGTGAATATACCACGTTCATCACCAATGGAAGGAGAACACACTCCAACCATCATCCGGTTGATTTGATCAACGGATCTCGCCATAATTCAACTTGAAGATTCACCTTTTATATTCTTCAATTCCAACAACAATAATACTAGTGCCGGTAGATTTGTGGTGGTCAGGGCAATAGCAATAGGGCATCAGCAATGGTAACAACGGTTGGCGATTGTGATAATTGGTTGCAATTATGCACATAAATGATAACTAGCGGTGTGCTGATATATGTCAAAAGTGATGGCAATGAAAACAGCAACGCTAAATAATTGTTGAGGTGGCAATTAAGTGGTGCAATGGTGGTGGCCGTCGACGAATGTAAAGGTAAAAGTGAGCCAACTGTAGGGAGAGTCTGGGTGGCGAAGAGTTAGTAAATCGAGCAATGTGGGAGTAGCCATATTGGTAGAATAATAGCGATACATGGCCGATAGTCGCAATGATGCTAGTGGTGAAGGTGGCAGCCATGATGGGCATGTGGAGTCGGCAGGGGCAACAACAAAGGTGGCGAAAACAATGGTGGTCGAGGTGATGAACCGAATGTTGCCGGTAAGATGATAGTGACAGCGGTGGCAGTGGGATGGTGGACTTGATAAATACTAATAGTTGGTTAATAATGATGAAACTGGTGGTGTCAAACAATGACATTGATGGCGATGGTGGCAAATGTGGTGGCAATGGTAGTAGCAATGACATGTTAACAGTAATGGTGGTGGGCCACAACGGAGGCAAAATATTAACAGTGACAATGATGGGGCCAATGATGGTGGGACCAGTGGCAATAGCTTCGTCGACGGGGCAAGCGTGGCAGTGATAGGGCAAACAGTGACGACGACAATGATGGTGACAATGAGGGAGAGAAGGGAGGTGATGGCAAGACCTAGGCTAGGAAGACAAAAAAAATGAGAATAAAATAATAGGGATACTTTTAAAAGTTAGATTTCTTCCATCAAATAAGAATGCGGGACATGGAGATGGAAAGAATCACATCCCATCAAAAGAAAGAGAAACATGATGCTAACAAGAATATAACATTCTCGATAATGTTGAACTCAAACATAGAAGTTTATATGGAATCTTGGATTCACAAACAAGTTCTTGCATTCTAAACGGTTACATACCAAAGATAGGTCACACAAGCAAATTCACAAAAATGATAAATGTATATTTCTTATACCAAGCGTCTCAAGCTTAGGCTTGGAAATACAAGCCAATTCATAAATGGTCAATGATGCAAAATAAACGATAAAGACTTGAGTTTATAAGAGTTGGTTTAAGTTCAACCTATTCCTAGGCTACCGAATAAACTAATATCTGAAACAATTTAAGTTTCAAGTCCGAAAAGTCAATTCGAATATGGATCGGGTTATCGGGCTTCATTGCTGCCTAGCTCTTCGATCTGGGTTTGGTGTGAGCCCGGGTCCAGTTTGGGTGCACACTTCCATGCGAACAACATCCGAGTGAACCCGACATGTATCCACTTTTTACTGTTCTCGTGTCTCTCTAAAATCTAATCAAAATCGATCGAGTGGAGCGAGAGGGATTTTCAACTGTGATTCCTTTACAAAAGTTGTCGACTCCCTGTAAAAGTTGATTGTTGTCCATCTTCCCCTTTTTCCATCCACGCGAGAGAGATATATATATATATATATATATATATAGAGAGAGAGAGAGAGAGAGACAGCGCCGCCGCTCGAGAGAGAGAGAGAGAGAGCAGCGCCGCCGCTCGCTCGCTACGTTCCCCTCTCCCCTGTCCAATCACCCTCTCCCCTCTTTGACCGCTACATCGAGAAGTACATCGGGACCAGCTCTGTAGAGCCCCTCTCCCACGTCCGCATTGGCGGGATGATCTTCTCCTACCGCGTCGCCCTCCCCGAGGAGCGTCGCCACCTCGAGCACCAGCAGCACGGCGTCGGCCACCACTGATATCCGCGCCAGATGTGTTTCCCGCTGATATGAAATCCTAGTTGTTTTTATGATTAAATCGATGGTGGAAGAATGTTGTGGGTCTCGACCAGGTCCATAAATGATATTTTTATTAGAACTATTGAGTAAATTTTCTCTAGTGTTAGGAATTTAGTTGAATTGAGGGGTTTGGTTGGATATTGAGTAATAATTAATGGTGTGAAGGAATGCTTTCGATTCTGGTAGGAAAGATCTGATTTTTGTTATGAGATTGATTGCTTTATTTGAAGATATAAGCACATGAATTGGTAAAATTACGTTGAATGATGAAAAACGAGGCAATAGTGAATCCCAAACTGGCTCATGGACATGGAGCCATTCAATTTTATTTAGTTGAGTTCTCTGATTCTGGAAGTATGAGAGTACATTGTTTTATGAATAGGTCTAGTGGCCATCGCGTAAAGTTATCTTCTGATATATTGTTGCATCTTGGTTTCATTCCTATAGTCCATGGACAATGTGAAAATCACCTAGAGGGGGGGGGGGTGAATAGGTGATGATGCTAATCTAAGGCCAATTTAAAAATAAAGAGCAACTAAGAACAAATAACAATGAGATGAATGCAACAATCTTCCCAAAACAAGACTAAGAGCCGAATTCCCTATTAAGGGATCTGAACTCCTTCTTCCGGCTTCCTCGTAAAATGAGTTAGAAGTGCGCAATGCAACCTTGTTGTATGGGATTGTGATTGACAAGATGAATGATTATGACAATGCAAATGACAATCAATAGCAAGAAAGTAATTGCAAGGAAAGTAAACCAAACGCAAACACAAGGATATGATATCGAGGTTCGAGCACCCAGCTCTACGTCCCCGCCTTCCCCAGAAGGATTCTAACTACTTTCACTATCACAAAGATCAATTACAATGGAGTACCCAACTCCTACAATTTCAGCACAATACAATTCCTTAGTAATCAAAAGATCACAAACTCTCTCTTTCAAATATCTCTTCCCTTACAAAGGTCCTTAGAGAATATTGAGAAGGAATGAAGCTCTTGTGTAAGTGAAGAAAAATGAAATCAAATCAAAGAGTATTATCAAGAAAACACTTCTGAAATGAGTGAGAAATATCAGCACAAAAACCAAGAAAATAGCTCTTTTGAATATCACAAACTTTGAATTTTTCTCTTGAAAATAATTGTTGTCAAGAATCTCTCCCCAAACACCCCTATTTATAGGAGAGGGCTAGGGTTTAGGGTTAGGAATTAATTACTGAAGTTTAGGAGGTAATTAGTTCCAAAAATACCCTTAAACGGATCTTTTAAATTCAAAAATCAAAATAAAACAGCTAATAAAAATCTGCCCGTTACTGTTCAACGGACACTTCGGTCGACTGGTCCGGTCGACCGATAGTTCAAAAATCCGACCGTTATGAACTATCGGTCGACTGATCCAGTCGACTGATGCCTGACTGAGACTTAAAATAATATTCCGGTCGACCGCCCGGTCGACTGGAAAGATACAGAAAGCAAAGAAAGTCTTTCGGTCGACTGCCGTCGACCGACAGACATGCACACGGATACGTGCACTCTGCCAGGACTTCGGTCGACTGGTCCGGTCGACCGGACCAGCCTGACACAGACACGGTCGACTGTCGGTAGACTGCCGGTCGACCGGTCCAGGTCAGAAAACGAAATAAAGAAGGAATTTTGAGAAGATTAACATTTTTATCAAAACTATTTCAAACACAAATTCAGTATATATCATAATAAGGAATTTGTAGAAGAAAGATTTAGTATTAAAATATTTTTGTATATTTTATAGGAAATAAACTTAGAAATAGTATACGCGTGAAAACGTGTGTGTTTGAGCTTCAAACCTAATCAACATTCTTTAACAAGCTATAAAGCTAGAAAATAAAACCTAAGAACCTCTGAAGCAATCTTTGAGCCATCCAATGCCTAGCTAGTGCCTTCTCTTCTATGATCCTTCCTTGATGTGCAATTTGCCTTCAATGCTTGTTGGAACTTAGAAGTTTTTGCAAAAGCGAAGCGAATGAACTCTAAACATGGTACAAAACCTGAAACCCATCTTAGATAAAAGATTAGTACCAAATAGCACTTATTTGGTTTGTCATCATCAAAACACAAAACAATGGAGAGTGTAACCTCTTGGGCCAACAATCTCCCCCTTTTTGATGATGACAAAACAAATAGGCTATTGACAAAAATATAGGGAGGAGAAGAACTCCCCCTCAAATTATGCTATATTAAAACATATATAAAAATGCTCTAGATACCAATAATTGAAATGATAAATAGAAGTGATGCATCAATTATTGAAATCAATTTAAAACAACAATATAGTACAAATAAAACTCAAAACTTGCACTTGATACCAAAAATACCAAAAATCAAAAATTTGCTCCTTGATACCAATTTTAAACTAAAATACCAACTAAAATACAAAAACTCATAAAACCAAAACATCACATAAATTCATATGGAACCAAGACCAAATGAACTTATTTTTGTCCATGTTAACTTATTCTCCCCCTTTTTGTCATACATCAAAAAGGGTTAGACAAACATGTTTAATCAATAATACACAAATTTAATTCTCCACAAATAAACGAAAATCTAGCAAAATCAAGTGGTTTTGTAAAAATATCGGCTAGTTGAAAATCGGTGGAAACATAATCAATATCTATATCACCTTTCTCAAAATGATCTCTAAGAAAGTGATATCTAATCTCAATGTGCTTGGTCTTACTATGTTGATTTGCATTTTTGGTTAAATGAACAGTACTTGTATTATCACAAAATATTTTAATATTTTTATAATGCAAATCATAGTCAAGGAGAGTATGTTTCATCCAAAGGACTTGTGCACAACAAGCCCCCGCGGCAACATACTCCGCCTCGGCGGTTGATAGAGCTACGGAATTTTGCTTCCTAGAGGACCATGAAACAAGACAATTACCGAGAAATTGACATGTCCCACTAGTACTCTTTCTATCTACTCTACAACCCGCATAGTCGGCGTCCGAATAACTAATCATAGAAAAATCTATAGTTTTCGGATACCAAAGACCTAATCCAATCGTTCCCTTAACATATCGAATAATGCGTTTTACGGCAATTAAATGAGACTCTTTGGGACACGATTGAAATCTAGCACAAAGACACACACTAAACATGATATCCGGCCTACTTGCCGTTAAATATAAAAGACTACCTAGCATGCTTCTAAACAATTTAATATCAACATTTTTACCTTGTTCGTCCTTATCAAGCTTGGTTGTAGTTGCCATGGGAGTGTTGCATGTTTTAGCGTCTTCAAGTCCAAACCTCTTCACGAGTTCCTTTGCGTATTTGGCTTGAGAGATGAAGTTCCCATCTTGCAATTGCTTGACTTGGAGTCCAAGGAAGAAGTTGAGTTCACCCATGGGGACATTTCAAATTCTTGTTGCATTACCTTTTCAAAATCCTTGCATAAAACTTCATTAGTAGAACCGAAAATTATATCATCAACATAAATTTGGACAATTAAAATATCATTATCAACATGCTTAGTGAATAGAGTAGTGTCTACTTTGCCTTTAATAAAATTGTTTGAAATTAGAAAACTTGAAAGCCTTTCATACCAAGCTCTTGGAGCTTGTTTCAAACCATATAAAGCCTTATCGAGTTTGAAAACAAAATCGGGATGAACATGATCAACAAAACCGGGAGGTTGAGCAACATAAACTTCTTCATTAAGAAAACCATTTAAAAATGCACTTTTTACATCCATTTGAAAAAGTTTGAAATTTTTAAATGATGCATAAGCTAGTGTTATCCGTATGGCTTCAAGCCGTGCTACGGGTGCAAAGGATTCCTCAAAGTCGATTCCCTCAACTTGAGTGTAACCTTGGGCTACTAACCTAGCTTTATTCCTAATGACATTTCCGGACTCATCCAACTTATTCCTAAAGATCCATTTAGTACCAATTATTGGTCTATCGTGGGGCTTAGGAACAAGGTGCCAAACTTGGTTGCGCTCAAATTGATTGAGTTCCTCTTGCATGGCAAGCAACCAATATGGGTCCGTCTCGGCTTCGAGAATGCCTTTGGGTTCAAAATGAGAAATGAAAGCAAAGTTACCACATAGGTCATGGAGTTTGGAGCGCGTTGTGACTCCTTTGGAAGCATCACCCAAGATGAGCTCCTTTGGATGATTTGTAGCATATCTCCAAGCTTTGGGAAGTGGTTGCGCACTTTTCTCATTATCCTCTTGAACTTCACCTAAAGGTTCTTGCTTATCTTCTTGAGTGGGTGAGTCCTTCAAGGATAGCTTCTCCATGCTTTCACCTAATGGTTCAATCTCTACAACATTCTCAACACACAAATTAGATTCTTCAAACTTAACATGCATAGTTTCTTCAATAGTTAGTGAAGATCTAATAAAAACTCTATATGCTTTGCTAGTAGAGGAGTATCCAACAAAGATAGCCTCATAAGCCTTAGCATCAAATTTACCCAAATTCTCTTTAGTGTTCAAAACAAAACATTTGCATCCAAAAACTTTGAAATAAGAAACATTTGGTTTTCTACCATGATACATTTCAAAAGAAGTTTTAGAAGAATTTTTGCATAAATAAATACGGTTCGATATATAGCATGCGGTGTTTACGGCCTCGGCCCATAAATATTGAGGGAGGTCGTATTCACTTATCATTGTCCTAGCCATCTCTTGAAGTGTTCTATTTTCCTTTCTACAACTCCATTTTGTTGTGGAGTCCTAGGACAAGACATTTCATGCTTAATTCCCTTTTCATCACAATAAGTCATGAAGAGTTGGTTAACAAACTCACCACCTCTATCACTCCTTATTCTCAAAATCGGAAAACCTTTTTCTTTTTCAACCCTTTTTCTAAAAATCTTAAAGTGAGAAAAAGTTTGATCTTATTTTGCAAAAAGAAAACCCAAGTGAAACGAGAGAAATCATCAACTAAAACAAATGCAAATCTACTACCATTTAAGCTTTTAGTTTTAGTTGGTCCAAATAAATCCATATGAATTAATTCTAAAGGTCTAGTTGACATGATATCCTTGATTGGTTTAAAGGAAGACTTGGTTTGTTTTCCAAGTTGGCACGCACCACAAATGCGGTCTTTCTCAAAACTCAAGCAAGGAATACCCTTCACCAATTCCTTTGAATTAATTCTAGAAAGATGTTCAAAAGATGCATGTCCTAATCTTCTATGCCAAAGCCATGAATTTTTATCAAAAGCATTTAAACATTTAGTAGAACACTCTACATTAAGCATGTCAATTATATAAACATTATCATCACGAAAACCGGTCAAAATACAATCATTCGATTTAATATCAAAAATCTTGCAAGAAGTATCATCAAAAACAACTTTAAGTCCACGATCACAAAATTGACTAATACTAAGTAAATTATGCTTTAAACCATCAACTAAAACAACATTCTCTATAATAGGAGATGAACCAATTTGAATATTACCAATACCAATTATTTTGCCTTTGGAATCATCCCCGAAGGTGACGGAGCCACCTTCCATGTACCTTGATAGGGTTGTGAAGTTGTTGATATCACATGTCATGTGTCTTGAACAACCACTATCAAGGTACCACCGCTCCCTACGTCTTGGAGCCTTGGTGTGTACCTACATCAAACATTTTAGGACTTGATTTTGGTACCCACATTTTCTTGGGTCCATGAGGGTTAGAGCCATTAACCCAAACAAGATTATTTGAACTATGCAATTTATCATAACAAAATTTAGCTAAATGTCCATTTTTGCCACAATATGTGCATCTATACACTCTACCATATTTAAATGCATAGTGAGTGTGTGATTTGTGAGCATGGGCATTGTGAGCATGAAAAGATTTAGCATGAGAATCATTATTTGAAGTGTGAGCATGTGGAATCTTAGCATGAGAATCTTTAATATGAGAAGTGTGCTTTTTGGAAAACTTTTCTTCAAGCTTTTTAGTATTGAAAGCACAATCTTTTAAAACTTTTTCAAAATCACTCATTTTAGATTTAAAAGAAGAAATTTCATTATTATCAATAATAGGGGTTTTATCCTTACAAGAAATCTTATAAGCATCAAAATCATTTTGAATAACAACAAGATTGGAAGAAAGATCATCTTTTTCTTTTGTAACCAAAGCAAGTTGATTTTTGAGAAAAGCAACTTCTTTTTGCAATTTAAAACATTCCATTTTCTTGTTATCATAAGTTTCGGAAAGTTCTACAAAAGCATGAACTAGAACTTCCTTACTCAAATCATCATCATTATCATCTATAGATTGAGGGGTTACCTTGGGTGTGTTTGCCATGAAACACATGTTTGCGGTATCCGCCTTTTCTTCATCTTCGGACTCGCTTTCCGAATCCCAAGTGGCCTTGTAAGCTTTCTTTTCTTCTTGCTTCCTTGGCTTGAAGGAGGAAGTCATTTTCTTCTTGAATTCCGGACAATCGGCCATGATGTGTCCGGGCTTGCGGCAATTGTAGCAAATGATCTTTCGCTCCTCTTTGCCTTCAAACTTTCTCCGGAAATTTTGCTTGTTCTTCCGGTACATCCTCTTGATGTTGCGCACTAGGAGGGAGAGCTCCTCATCTTCTTCTTCATCTTCATCATCATCTTCAATGGTGGAAGAAGACTTGAAAGCTATGGACTTCTTCTTTGTTGGAGCGGCCTCTTCTCTTGCTTTCTTCTCCATCTCATGGGTCTTGAGGTTCCCAATGAGACTTATGATGTCCATCTCGTCTTGTCGTTCAATTCCTTCAAGGTAGTAGACTTTATCTCCCAAGATGGAGGAAGAGCCCGTATCACCTTGCGCACCTTTTGGTCGTTGGAGATGACGTCACCTAATGAAGAAAAACCATTAGTGATTTTTGTGAAACGAGTAATCATGCAATCTATAGTTTCTTCATCAAGCATCTTAAATGATTCATATTGAGACCGGAAGAGATCTATTTTAGCTCTCTTGACTTGTGAGGTCCCTTCATGCGTGACCAATAAGTGTTGCCAAATCTCATAGGCGGATTGGCAATGAATAACACGTGTAAGGTCATCCTCATTCAAGGGGGTAAGAAGGGAGTTTTGGGCTTTTGAGTTAGCCTCATAAATCTTAAAGTCAAGGTCGGTCCAAGTGCTCTCATCACCATCGGGTGCTTCATAGGGTTTGGTCAAGGTCTTAGCTACCAAACTACCTAGTGATTGCAAAAATATAGTCATCCTAACCTTCCAAATAGGGAAATTAAGGCCATCAAATTTAGGTGGGGATTTAATGTTGTCGGCCATGTTTACTAGTGTATGTATGGATGAATGAAAATGTTGATTAGCAATATTTTAGGATCTCTCTAAGGATGTTAAGCCAAACCTAGAGTCCAAGCTCTGATACCAATTGAAAATCACCTAGAGGGGGGGGTGAATAGGTGATGATGCTAATCTAAGGCCAATTTAAAAATAAAGAGCAACTAAGAACAAATAACAATGAGATGAATGCAACAATCTTCCCAAAACAAGACTAAGAGCCGAATTCCCTATTAAGGGCTCTGAACTCCTTCTTCCGGCTTCCTCGTAAAATGAGTTAGAAGTGCGCAATGCAACCTTGTTGTATGGGATTGTGATTGACAAGATGAATGATTATGACAATGCAAATGACAATCAATAGCAAGAAAGTAATTGCAAGGAAAGTAAACCAAACGCAAACACAAGGATATGATATCGAGGTTCGAGCACCCAGCTCTACGTCCCCGCCTTCCCCAGAAGGATTCTAACTACTTTCACTATCACAAAGATCAATTACAATGGAGTACCCAACTCCTACAATTTCAGCACAATACAATTCCTTAGTAATCAAAAGATCACAAACTCTCTCTTTCAAATATCTCTTCCCTTACAAAGGTCCTTAGAGAATATTGAGAAGGAATGAAGCTCTTGTGTAAGTGAAGAAAAATGAAATCAAATCAGAGAGTATTATCAAGAAAACACTTCTGAAATGAGTGAGAAATATCAGCACAAAACCAAGAAAATAGCTCTTTTGAATATCACAAACTTTGAATTTTTCTCTTGAAAATAATTGTTGTCAAGAATCTCTCCCCAAACACCCCTATTTATAGGAGAGGGCTAGGGTTTAGGGTTAGGAATTAATTACTGAAGTTTAGGAGGTAATTAGTTCCAAAAATACCCTTAAACGGATCTTTTAAATTCAAAAATCAAAATAAAACAGCTAATAAAAATCTGCCCGTTACTGTTCAACGGACACTTCGGTCGACTGGTCCGGTCGACCGATAGTTCAAAAATCCGACCGTTATGAACTATCGGTCGACTGATCCAGTCGACTGATGCCTGACTGAGACTTAAAATAATATTCTGGTCGACCGCCCGGTCGACTGGAAAGATACAGAGAGCAAAGAAAGTCTTTCGGTCGACTGCCGGTAGACTGCCGGTCGACCGACAGACATGCACACGGATACGTGCACTCTGCCAGGACTTCGGTCGACTGGTCCGGTCGACCGGACCAGCCTGACACAGACACGGTCGACTGTCGGTAGACTGCCGGTCGACCGGTCCAGGTCAGAAAACGAAATAAAGAAGGAATTTTGAGAAGATTAACATTTTTATCAAAACTATTTCAAACACAAATTCAGTATATATCATAATAAGGAATTTGTAGAAGAAAGATTTAGTATTAAAATATTTTGTATATTTTATAGGAAATAAACTTAGAAATAGTATACGCGTGAAAACGTGTGTGTTTGAGCTTCAAACCTAATCAACATTCTTTAACAGCTATAAAGCTAGAAAATAAAACCTAAGAACCTCTGAAGCAATCTTTGAGCCATCCAATGCCTAGCTAGTGCCTTCTCTTCTATGATCCTTCCTTGATGTGCAATTTGCCTTCAATGCTTGTTGGAACTTAGAAGTTTTTGCAAAAGCGAAGCGAATGAACTCTAAACTTGGTACAAAGAAACCCATCTTAGATAAAAGATTAGTACCAAATAGCACTTATTGGTTTGTCATCATCAAAACACAAAACAATGGAGAGTGTAACCTCTTGGGCCAACACAATGGTTATGAAACCATCATGCCCTGAAAACTGTTGGCTTTATTATGGAGCTAAAATCCCTTGATTCAGTTAAAACTCTATAATTTGAAGTATAATTCAGTTTCTGCCAAGGACCATTTATACACTGTGATACCAGAAATTGTATGAAGCACAAGAACAATTGCATTCGTCATCCAGCTCCTCTGGACATCTTACTCATTATATACAGACCTGCTCGACAATATGTATGTTGTAGACACGGCCTTTTTAAGATGTTCCTCACTTGTTTCTCGTAGAATAGTAAAGAGATAGATCATGTTTAATTCAATAAATAACATATGTATCCAGACAAATTGAACGTCAAGGGTGATGTCTTGGAGCCTACTTGAAAGGAAGAGAAATCATCCAATGCATTCTAAATCTAGACATCTTTTAATAATAATATTCTGCGGCAACCACATAATCTCATGGGAATGGTGTTTTATAGAGTGAAAATTCATTGCCTTCTAATGACACTACAAAAGGTATTGATAAATGTTAGTCTCACATTAAGTGGCCCACTAACCTTTTATTGGTTAATTGGATTCTATAAATTATAGCTAACTGATATTTATGTATGCCCAAATATAAAGGTTACTATTATATAAGTTAAATAACTATATGGGAGATAAAAGGCCATGATGAGTGGTTTTCTCCATGTGGTTATTTGTTAATACGTAGACCCTCTTCTCTCCTCTATTATAGGCAAAAACCCCCCTTTTGTGGAAATTCATCACTTTACAGAATTTGGGTTTTGTGCAAAGAAAAGAGACAGAGAGAAGAAAGGAGTCTACAGATTAGGGTTTGCAAGGAGAAAAGAAAGGGACTGAGATCTTCATCAATCTACCTTCATCAATCCTTCTAATGGCTTCAGGTATGTATATATATTTGTATACTTGTTCTTGAGATGTATTGATTCTAGATCCATGATAGGTGATTTCATTATCATAAAGTCTTTAAGTTTAAATTTAACATTTAGTATCAGAGCCAGGTTTTGAATCTATACATCTCAGAATTAAGATTATGGACAACTCCTGTTGAGATCAAACATTCATAAAATTAGGGTTTTTTGATTAACTGTTTCAAAAAGGAAATTCAGATCATTCAACTGTAGAATTTTAAAGAGGATTTAATAGCTTTTCTTCAAAATTCTATTAATATTCAATATTCCACTAATTGTACAAATCCTTGGATCAAAATTTGTAGAACAAACCCTAATTGTTCCTTTTGATATGGCTTCAGTCGATTAAACAGTTATCAGTATACTGTTTCTGTTTCATCGACTGCTAGTCGACTTGCCCACAATACTAGTCGACTAGGTCTCCTCCCAGGAAAATAATAACTCTCTGTATTTTCACTGTCGGTCGACTTGATCATTTTAGTAGTCGACTAATAATTAGTATAGTCGACTAACCCCTTTTCCTAGTCGACTAACAGGTTGACCCGAGAGATGTGTGGTTCTCTGTTTCTCTGTCAGTCGACTAATCTTTAATTTATAGTCGACTTGCCTTGCCCCTAGTCGACTAGTCTTACCTTTATAGTCGACTTGACTTGCCCCTACTCGACTGGTACTATCTTGACCAGTCGACTAATGTTTGTTTAGTTCAATCATAAATGTATGTTACACATTTAATATTATTGTGTTAATATTGATTGATATTGGTCAAGTGACAATATTGGAGTATTATAGAATAACTCAAATAAAAGGTTAGAGAATATTATTGGTTAGTTTTATATTCATACGGTTTATTGATTTAGTAGTTGCCAAAGTGAACTACATTAGTGAGCCTTATGAATATACAACTACATAAAAGATTTGTCAATAAGGGTGACATTAAAGTCAATAATATTCTCGGTGGCGGTTCTAGTTAGGAGATTGGGACTCGCCCAAAGGAAAGTCTCTTTCAAATAATTACGAACCGGGTAGGGTAGTGTAATTTATACAACTTAGTGGTGTAGAATTGGATACCCAAAGGTAACATGACTTACTGTCTAAGTGGCATAAATTATATTAGACCTACATAGGTGATAAAGGGTCTCACCTGTAGGTTGAATGCTGGATATGCTTAGATTTCGCCCAAAGGAGAAATCAAAGTGATATCAATAGTTCATCTTCATAAAATTTAATGTTTTTGTATTGACTCGAGGCCTTAATGTGAGCATTGTCCTATTTTGTTTCAGTGAACGTTCCCACCTCCCTTCACTCTCATGCATCTAGCATTCCAGTCCTGAATGGTACAAACTTTTCTGAATGGTTTGAACATGTTCAATTCACACTAGGTGTACTGGATCTTGATCTGGCTCTTCTAGTTGAGAAACCTGAGGAAGTCACTGCTGAAAGTACAGCAGATCAGGTTAGCCATGCTAAAGCCTGGGAAAGGTCGAACAGACTCAGTCTTATGTTCATTAAAATGACTATTGCCAACAATATCAAAACTTCACTCCCTCAGACTGCTAACGCTTCAGAACTCTTAACTGCTGTAAAAGACCGTTTTAAATCTGCTGATAAGTCATTGGCTGGCACTCTTATGGCTGAGTTAACTACCATGAAATATGATGGTAGTAGAGGAGTCCAACAACATATCCTCAATATGACTGATAAAGCTGTAAAGTTAGGAACACTGGGAATGAAAGTAGATGAATCCTTCTTGGTACAGTTCATCCTCAACTCACTTCCTCCTCAATTCGGACCATTCAAGATTCACTATAATACTCATAAGGATAGGTCGAATCTGAATGAATTGACTAATATGTGCGTTCAAGAGGAAGTGAGACTGAGGCAAGAAGGACATCACTCGGTGTTGGCAGTAACTCAAGGAGTTATACATAAGAGAGGAAAGTATGAAAAAGGTAAGAGGTTTCCACAAAGAAAGGGAATGAACCTGGGGAAAGTAGCCAGGGTCATGGAAAGAGTTTCACTGTCAAATGCTACTTTTGTGACAGAAAAGGACATGTGAAGAAGGATTGCAACAAGAGAAAGGCTTGGTTCGAAAAGAAAGGTATGAATCTTTCTTTTGTATGTTATGAATCAAATCTTGCTAAAGTTCCTTCTAATACTTGGTGGATTGACTCTGGAGCCACAACTCACATAACTAATTCAATGCAGGGATTCCTTACAACCAGGAAACCGAAGGAAAGTGAAAGATTTGTCTTTATGGGGAACCGTCTCAAAGTGGAGGTCGAGACTGTTGGAACTTATCGCCTACTCTTAGAGACGGGTCATCAGATGGATCTTGTAGACACTTTTTATGTACCTTCGATTTCTAGGAATTTAATGTCTTTATCCAAATTAGATGTTGTTGGATATTCAGTTTTATTTAGTTGTGGAAAACTCAATTTGATGTTTAATTCAATTTCGGTTAGACATGGAATTTTATGTGATGGTTTATATAAAATTTCCTTGAATTATGAGTTTGCACAATCTCTTTTAACCCTGCATTCGAATGTTGGTTCTAAACGTGGCTTAATTGATGAAAAATCTTCTATCTTGTGGCATAGACGACTGGGGCATATCTCCAGGGATAGAATTGTAAGATTAGTGAAGAATGGGATTTTGGATAACCTAGACTTCACTGATTTTGGGTTGTGTGTGGATTGCAAAAAAGGAAAGCAAACCAAACACACCAAGAAAAGTGCCACAAGAAGCAAAGAGCTTCTTGAGATTATTCATACAGACATTTGCGAACCACTCTCTATTCCATGTTTTACGGGAGATAGATACTGTAACGGTCCCAGTTAAAATTTTCCATTTAACCATAATTATTTCGTACAATCCACGCGTGGACCCATCAGGGTATAATACTTCCATATCATCATCAGAAACTCTTTAATAAACATCAGAAACTCCACTAAATATAACATGTAAGATCTACTCGAGACTTATCATGCTAACATCATGGTTCAAAACTCTATAAGAACACAGTCTATAATTTTCATATCAACATATGTCTACATACAAGTAAAAGTCCAACACCAGGTCCGTTAAGAATTACAAGTCACGGGTGATACACCGCTACATGATAGGTAGTGAAAAATGCATAATTGACATCATATATACCATCGCATTTGCACATTTATTCATATTATAATGCACAATTATTAATATTTCTTTATTTAATATGTGCAGGCCTCAAATTATCAATTAATAAAGAATAAAGCTTAAAGAGCCCAAAAGCCCAGATCCAAGCCCATGTTTGAAGCCCAGGTGAAGAAGCGCAAATACAAAGATTCAAAATGCAAATACAAGGGCTAAAAGTTACAAATATCAGAAATTAGGGAAGGATAGACTTCTATCCAACCTAAACACCTGCAAGATAAGGATAAAAGGCCAAGATTAAGAGGAATTTCGTAGAGAGAAGATTTGAAGAAATCTGGATTAAGGGTAACTTGATTATCAAGTTATCTCGAAAATCCAGATTTAAAGGCCAGGATCTCACTTCTGGAAGCAGGCGCCCACTTGGACGGATCAGGAGAGGCCACGCGCCAAAGCGCGTGGCCAGAAGACACCAAAGTGCCGCGCCCAAGCCGCGGATCCGCGGCACTTTGAGCTTATCCTTGTACCAGATTTCGTTGACACTTCTATCCGGGACTCCTCTACATTCTGCACTATAAATATCCGAGCAGTCGCAACAGGGAGGGGCATGCAGAGACGATTAGGTTTTCTTTAGCCACTTTTATTAAAGTTGTAATTTTATTCATGCTATTTGTGGAGAAGAAGGAGACGATTGTGTAACCAGATTCATCGAAATAAAAAGGTCACTCTTTTGTTCTCTTTAATTTCTGCACTTTATTTCTTTTTGTCATCTCTCATGTTTTAATCTTCGATCTCTTCTTGTTTTCGTTTTTCTTTCTTTTGCAATCTTTCTCATAAAAATAAAAAAAATAAATATTGAAAAGATAAAAATAATTATGAAGAACTAATCATCTTAGTGGTTTGCTGAGATTCTTGAAGCAACCCTAGATGCAATTAAAACTTGATCAGATTAATGAACATCACTAGAAACCCTAGGTTTAAAGGCAACTAATTCTAGAAGATCAAAAAAATGCTTAAAATTCTTAATCTAGGTTACATGTTAAAAGAACTTATCATGACTTCAACCCTAAGAACTAGGACAGCATAACTTGAGATTAGTCTTCTATTAGGCTGTACCTAGATGTTAGGTTGAACCATAGTTGGTTTTTGAATAATGCAACTTAGTATAGAATCGTGTATTAATTTTCTTGCTTGAGATAATTGCAATAACCTAGGGTAAATCATATCAGTCTTAAGATGAAGATCAAGCTCTTTAATTTGCAATAGGGTTGTGGTAGAAAATCAGCAAAACCATCTCTTTTACATATTTTCATCTCAAGATCTAATCTCTCTCTCTCTTATTTTTGAAGATACAGAGGAATCGAATCGAAACGCTTTCATCGCATCCTTCCCTGAGGATCACGACCGCTCGAGCCCTTGCTATAGCGGATTCGCATTGAGACTAAGACAATCTGAACTCTATTTTAATCTCAATCAAATTTTGGCGCCGTTGCCGGGGAAGGAACGGCACGATTTCCTCGTTCTAATCATTCTTTCTTTTCTGTTGCAGGTACAGAGAACAGGAAACAAAATCAGAGCAGCAGAAAGCACATATAGCTATCCAGTTCCTCTGCCCTCGAAGGCAGAGCACTTGGACCTACAAGTTTGCCGCAGAAACGCGGCAAAAGCCGCGAATCCGCGGCACTTGTAGTGCACTACTGACGGATTTTTCTGCAGGTTGCTCTGCAGTGCAAAAGTATATTTTCTGCTGTGTTATTATCTCTGTGATCACACTGCAACTGCTAATAATTAACATTAACCTATTTGTTGAAAAAAAAAAAAAAATTTTTTTAGACTCTTGCATTTTAGGGCACGTGTCTATTTTTATTCTTTAATTCTGTTGAAGAGTGCTGGCGACAAGGTACGTTTGCATAGCATATAGATTAGGAAGCACTCTTGGTTGTTTACCGCTTTCTTGAGTGATTACTTTTCTACCGCTTTACACGTACACTAATCCATTTTAAGGGCATAACCCATAACAAAGATAAGGTGGGGATTTCATCACCCTTCCTTGGCCCACAAATCATACCAGTCACACTCACAATCCTAACCCTAATTAAAACTTGACTAGACGTTGGCCCTAAGGTAACTCGGACTCAATAGGAGATTGACCGAAGAAGGAAAGTTGTTCGAAATTAACCCTTGCCAAATCGGTGTCTAGCGAAGGGATTGAGGGCCGAAAGCCGAAGAACGGTGGTTATTAATTAAGGAACGTCTCTGATGGAAAACCTCCCACCGATCTTGCCCTGAACTGGCCGATTAGCTCGTGGTTGACGTCGACAATAGACCTCCTAAGGACAGTCTAAAGTTAGGAGTCGTCTAGGTCAAGGATAACCCTAGAATAGGATTTTTGTTTGTTTTTTTTTCTTTTTTTTGGTTGATTGGGTGAACTTTGGTTGCTAACTGTGCATGCCCACTTGGTCGAGAGACCAACTTACATCCAGGCTGACTAGGACTAGTTCACCACCCGAGCAAAAGCCCGACTCCCTCATGGCTCAACCGCCATCTCTCCAAGATAGGTTCTATCCTCTTAGAACCACTATTCCTTCTTGCATCAAGTTAAGTAATGAAGGTGTTGACCCATTTGAGCTTAAGCCACAATATATCAACACCCTTCCTAAGTTTCATGGACTTGAATCAGAGGATGCATACTTCTTCTTATCGGAATTTGAGGAAGTATGTTAATGATGAATATCCCTAAGTTGGGAAAAGATGCCATTAAGCTTAGGTTTATCCCCTTTGCTTTGAAAGATTTAGCAAAGAAATGGCTCTACAGTCTAGAGGTTGGTTCTATAGACACTTGGGACAGTTTCGTTAAGGCCTTCTAAAGAAATTTTATCCCGTTCACAAGACTGCACTGATTAGGAAGAATATCCTACAATTCAAGCAAACAGCCAATGAGCCTTTTTGGAAATACTTTGAGCGGTTTAAGGACCTCCTTGCCCAATGTCCCCATCATGGGGTAGAGAAATGGCGACTTTGCCAAGTTATATATGATGGATTAGATTATTCTACTAAGACATTGTTAGAATCCATGTGTCAAGGAGGATTTCTGCAAAAGAATGAAAATGAGGGATGGTCATTGTTTGAGGACTTAGCTGAAAAAGCCATCCAGTGGGACCCTACTCCTGAGAAATCTAGGACTAATGACCCTACTACTTCTTCTAGAGGTATCCATTCCATTGAGGCCAACATAGCAAATGATGCTAAGTTAGCTGCTGTCATACGTAGGCTAGAGGCTCTTGAAACTAAGGAGCCAGTCTCTGTGAACAAGTCAGCCCAACATCTTCGGCGGGCTGTACTTATTGTCAAGATAGGAACCATGTGTTTGAGGAATGTCCTGTCTTCATAGCGCACCAAGGTTTGCCTGAGCATATGAGTGCGGCCTTCACAAGGCCCGCCAATAATCCTTATTCGCCCACCTACAATCCTGGTTGGAGAAACCATCCCAATTTTTCATGGGGCCCAAGTAACAATGAGCAGATTAGGCCCAAATTCTCCAACAATTTCCAAAATCCGCCCTATCAGCAAGGTTTTCCCAGTCAAAATCAGCCACCTTCTTTCAATATTCACAAATGGAAACAAGGATGTCCAATATGGAAAAGAAGGTGGATACCCTAGTGAAAAGCCAAGACACGCTGGCTCAAGTCCTAAGTAGGATAGAGATCCAATTAAGCCAGCAAGAGAGACAAAGGGGTACCCTACCGAGTCAACCATTGCCTAACCCTAGGAATCCTAGGCCAGCCAATGAGGCTCAAGACCCAAATCAGTGTCATATGGTTCATACACTAAGATCGGGGAAACAAGTTGACAATCAAGTATCCATGCCATTTGATCCATCCATGCCATCCATTCCATCTAGCTCCACTTCCATCCCATCTAGTTCCACTCCTGCTCCATCCAGCCCTACTGAAACTGAAGCTGAAAAGTCAGCGGGTCAGTTGCACCAGCCTATAGCTCCATTTCCAAATAGGCTTAGAAGCAACAGCAATGCACATATGGAGAAACTATTAGAAGTGTTCAATCAAGTGAGGCTCAACATTCCACTTCTTGATGCAATCCAACATGTCCCTAGCTATGCCAAATTCCTTAAGGACATGTGCACCAAGAAAAGAAAGACTAATGTGCCTAAGAAGGTTTTTCTAGCCACTAACATTAGTGAGCTATTGTCCAACCAGATCCCTATCAAGTATAAGGACCCAGGTTGCCCCACCATCTCTTGCACCATAGGTCGAGCCAAAATCAATCGAGCACTCCTCGATTTAGGAGCTAGCATCAATTTGCTCCCTTTCTCCGTGTACCAACAACTTGGATTAGGTGAACTGAACCCAACCCAAGTTACTATTCAGTTGGCTGACCGCTCTATTAAAGTTCCTAAGGGAGAGATCAATGATGTTCTCATAAGGGTAGGAGATTTCATTTACCCGGTCGATTTTATTGTCTTAGAGACACAACCTGTGTCTAATCCTAGGTCCCAAACTCCCGTCATCTTAGGAAGACCGTTCCTAGCTACTGCAAATGCAATAATCAATTGTAGAAACGGATCCATGAGATTAACTTTTGGGGATATGACCAAGGAAGTCAATGTTTTCAACCTAGGTAAGCATCCCTACGATGTGACCGACCAACCCTTTGAGGTTAACTTCATTGAAAATATGACGAGTGAGCATAATGATGAGATCATACTTGAGGAAGAGGAAGAGGAAGATTTAGAAACAAGTGATATTAGCCTTGATGAGATCGAATGGGAATCAAATCTGAGTTCTATAGAGATGGGAGACTCTAGCTTAACACCTCCACCCATTGAGCCAACGCCTTCTTTGGAGTTAAAAGCCTTGCCCAAGCATCTTAAGTATGCCTACCTAGGTGAACGAGAGACGTTACCGGTCATAATTGCATCCAATTTGACCAATAGGTAAGAGGAGGACCTGCTGGCAACCCTTAGGAGACATAGGGAAGCCATTGGTTGGACTATGGCAGATATTAAGGGACTGAGCCCTACGATAGTCCAACATCGTATTCATCTTGAGGAAGGGACTAGACCGAAAAGGGACCCACAGCGTAGACTAAACCCACTTATGCCGGGATGCATAAGCAATAACTTTTCCATTTTGCATTAGCACACATCCCAATCCCAGCTTTGATGCATCACTAAAAATGACAAATCCTTCAGTCCCCGAAGGTACTACTAAGACAGGAGCAGATGTTAATCTGGCTTTAACTGTAGGGGCCGGAAAATTTGGTGGTCGGAGAAATTGGTTTTAGCTGTAAAAGATTTCCTTGATTCAAGCGAAACGATTACAACCAAAAGAACTACTCTTCCCTCTTTTCCAGTTACAAGGGAGGGAGGATGTCTGAATCTTCCCTTTGTTTAAAGCTGGGTTCTTCGTGTGGCGATGGAGAGTGAATCTTGTTCTCCGTTGACCAGATGACCGTCCTGGACCGTCGGGGGTCTTCTCTTCGGTCGGTAGAAAGAGTAACTCAGCTCCGTCTACCAAAACTCTCAAAGAGGAGGTAGGCGAAGAGCGGCTAGTACTCAGTAAGCTCGCTGAAGAGTCTCCTTCCTCTGTCTGTTGTTGAAGTCGTGCTTCCCTCTTGATGATCCTCTTGCCTGGATTCGATCGATCTTGATGATGCCTTGACCTTCTTAATTTTCCAAAGCTTCGATCTTATCTCAAAGCTCTCTCCCTTATCAAAAACGATCCTCTCTTCATAGCAAACAAGGCTATTTATAGGGGTCTCAGGGGGTGAAGGTGCCTCCTGAAAACGCTCCCGAATGAGGGGCCACTACCCGCTACATGCGCGGTGACTGGCCCCGCAATCAGGGCAGTTGCAACTGAGACGCGGGCGTTGGGCCAACGCGCCTTGAAGTTTGAGACGCGGGCGTCGAGCCAAACGCGCCTTGAAGTTTGAGACGCGGGCTTCGGGCCTTCACGTCTGGATGCTGAGGCGCGGGCGTCGGGCCGACGCGCCTTGATGCTGAGACGCGGGCTTCGGGCCGACGCGCCTTGATGCTGAGAGACGCGGGCTTCGGGCCGACGCGCCTTGATGCTGAGACGCGGGCTTCGGGCCGACGCGTCTGAACGTTGAGACGCGGGGTGTAGAGCCAATGCGTCTTAATGCTGAGACGCGAGCATCGATTCCTCGCGTCTAGAGCTTGAGACTCTGCTTCCTTAATGGCTGGTCTGTTAGTCATTTTTAGACAGCCTACAGAACCCCCTCCAAAGTTTCTGATATTCCGCAGTTGAATGGGACGGATTTCGGAATACTTTGGATCTTAGCCGTGTTCGCGTTTATGACTGGACTGTTGATGCTTCGGGTTTGATCTTATCTGGAATTGGTCTTCGTGAGTGTACTGTTGAACTCTTTGAAGCCGTCAGAGTTGATCGTGTTGAGTGTCTAGATACACAGTCTAGACCTCCCCGATTGCTTTTAGTCTGTCACGGGTGCGCTTTTGGCCGAGAGTGGTTGGTTGTCTGTTTGCGTCAGTGTACTATTGAACTGACTTGCAGAAGCAGGAGACTGGACGCAGGTTCCCTTTTGAAAAAGCAGAGACTGCTTTGAAGACGCGACTTCTTAGCGAGACGCGATGTTTGGCCTGTTTGAGGGGACGCGGACTTTGGAGAGACGCATCTCTTGAAATGCAGACGCGATTTTCTGGGTGCATTTATGATGATGCTGACGGGGCATGTCCACCGAAGAGCCGCGTACTTTGGGACGCGCACCTGTGCCATGTCATGATTACGCCGCCAGCTGGCCTGGGGAAACGGCGAGATTTCGCCTTTTGGCGCGCGGATCCCCCGGTTCATTAAATGAACTGCTCCACGTGTCAACTTCTGACTTGTGGCGGGGTCGCGACGCATGATCTTCCCTGTTCAAATAATGATTTGGCTCCACGCGTCAGGCAGTGATTCGCTGCAGCGTTTATTGGGCCAAACGCTGCGTATCTTCGCGAATCTCTGTGCCTATAAAAGGCAACAGTTAGAGAGATGTATCTTCTTCTCCGAACGAACGCATTCTCTGAGAAAAAGAACTTCCTTCTCTGTTCAACTATTCATCTCCTCGCTCGGATTTCTTGATCTTCAATGGCTCCCAAGACAAAACCGACTGCATCGACCTCAAGGGCGACCGTCGCCGAGGCTGAGAGAGATGCTTCCTCTGCGCAGGAGGGTGTTTTCCGAGGTAAAAATGCACCTTCGGTGTGGGTTCCGCCATTAAAACATGTTCATAGAACCCTAAGGACCTTTAACACAAGATCGTGTTTGATTCTCGGACGCTGTCCTTGAGATGATAACCGGGGCGCGGGCCTGATGATCCGACGCTGGTGAACTCTGCACTCTGGGTCCTTCACTTAGAATATTTCTAATTGTGAAGGTCTCTGGACGCGATTTGCAGAACGCGGATTTGATCCATGCGTTCTGTGCCGCGTTTTGTGCCATCAGGCGCTGGCGTCCGAGTCCAAGCACTTTGAAATTTCACAAGTCTTGGTTTGCAGAACGCGGATTTGATCCTTGCGTTCTGTGTCTTCAACCGCCGATTTTGTAGAATCTGGCGTTTGAGTCCAAGTACTTAGAATTTTCATAAGTCTTGGTTTGCAGAACGCAGCTTTGCAGGTCTGGACGCGGATTCGAAAAATTCCTGCGTCCAGTATCTCTTCTGCGTTTTGGTGCAAGTTCGCAGGTCTGGACGCGGATGATAACTCCTGCGTCCAATGTCTCGGCTGCGTTTTGAATTATGAACACTTAGCGTCTTCCCTTATTTTGGCAAAGTATCTGACCAAGTGTCTTTTCTTTTTGCAGTGCCGCATGTTTCAGGTTCACTCGCCAAGATGCACCACTTTGGCCGCGTGGGTGGTGCCGACGGGGCTTGACCTTTGTGCAAAGAATGAGTGTCCCCGTGACTGCTGACCAGTTGCTGGATCGCAGGCTCTCTAATGTTAACAGGAGAACCTTTCGGGCACTTATGACCGATGCCGCGCTCAAAACGGATGACGGTGTCAGGTTGGAGAAGCCTGCCTTCTTCTTTGGGGATCATATCTATGATGATGGCCGTCGTGTGTCTGAGGGGACCTATAAATGGCTCCGTGAGAAAGGGCGGAAGATTCTTTCTTCCAGACATGGAGAGGATGTTCCTGATGTCCTACTTTCAACACATGTCTGTTCCCCGAAAGATGGAATGGGACATTTCCCAGTATATCCCTGAGATCGCCCTTGGTGACTTTGGCCTCCAAAAGGTAGACCGCCATGATAGTCATGACGGGTCAGTTGTCGGACTGTTCCCTGCGTCGTCCAAGCCTGAAATCCCAATTGGAGAGATCCCGGAGCTTGCTACCACCTTCCTCAATTCCTTCATAGAAGCAGGGGGTGACTATCCTGTCGACTTCCGTGCGTATGGATGGGTCCATTCTCCAGAGAATTACTGGTGGGGCAGGATGGTGGGTTTTGTCCTTACCAATCTTGAGGGGCCGCTGAAGCGTGTGGGGCTGTACCCAGCAGTCAGGGCCGTGCAGTGGGGCGTCCCGATGAGTTCCCATAACTTCTTTGGGATTCTGGAGCGCTACAATCCTCGGACGGGGACATTCTTTACTCCGGTCGGAGAGATGGGCCTTGCCCTACACGAGTTGTATGAGGTCTCCGGGTTGTCGTCAGGGGATATTCCTTACGAGGAATTTGTCCCAACCACCAGGGAGCTGCGCCTTTTGGAACAAGAATCTCCTCAAGTGTATGAGACCTACTGGGAGGTGATGTGTCATTTCTACATCTGCGGTCAGACAACTGCCTGGAGGTCAGGAGGCGTCAAGCAACTATCCTGGGCTGATTATCTGTTTAATAATGTCAGCAATAAAGATCTCCCAGTAATCCGACTAGCTCCTAGTTCTGGTGGGGAAGTTGAAGACAGGATCGACGCAGCTTCTGACAAGTTCTACACCACGGAGTCGAACGAGGACGGCTTCGACCCTGACTTGGTCTTTGAGAGCTTTCACCATCAAGCCCGGACCCCTATTTCTGATCAGGCGCTGGCGGGCTTCCTGATGTTGTGGCTGAAGAGGTGTGTGGTGCCCACGCTACCACATGAAGTTATTGTGGCAAATGTGGTGTACCCGGCGGTACTCTTGGCTCATGGCCACCCCATAGCCCCTTCTTCCCGCCGTGGTGGCTGGTATTCAAAGCGGGCTGCGGGTGTTGACCAAGAGCTTCTGCGGACCCCAAAGACTGCTAATTCTCGTGGGGAGCCGTATACCGACTCAGAGGGGAAACCCGACGGTGAGGCACCCCAACCCGCGGATTGAGCTGCCTTACACGTACCTCATGGCTTGGTACGTGATGCATTGCCCATCTCTAATGACGGCGGCGCGTGGGAGCGTGGATCATATCCCATTTGTGCAGCGGCTGGAACGTTCGGAGTGGCATGACACCTACCTGTATTACATTAGGAAGCGTCTTTCCTGTGCCACGAACTATCAGCTTAACCGTTGTTTTCCAGAGGTTCAAGGTGCAGCCCCCGGGGAGCTGTTCACGGATGTCGCTGGGCGGGATGACTTCTCGCAATTGCCTGCTGGAGCCTTCTGGTGGTTGATCAATATACGACCAGGATATGTGCTGTTTCGCCAAGGAACTTCCTGCACTATCGAACCGTATATGCCAAGTCGTTTTGCCCGACAATTTGGCTATGATCAGCTTTACGTCGGGAATCCCAATGCTCAACTTGCCTTTGACGGGAACCTGTTCGAAGGCGCTCGGGTTGGTATTACAGTGTGGTTGGAGGGACGGGAGCAACGTTCCATCTACCGACGAGGCGCCTAAGTGCCGTATGAGCTTCAGCTTCTGTATTTGGTACTCCCAAGCCGGCCAGACGCCAGATCTTATTCCGGAGTCTTCATGTCTTGAGAGTATCAATGCCAGTCTCGAGGAGAGGTCTGAATCCAGTAAACGTACTAAACTCCTCGACAGTACCTGAAAGCTCAGAGGGAGGTCGAGAAACGATCGAGGAGGGAGCCCCCAGTAGTGAGGGCGGCACCGCGACCGGCAAGGGCAAAGCCGCAAGCGACGAGGGCGGAGCCACCAGCAATGAGAGTGGAGCCGCGACCGGCAAGGAGGTCGAAGCAATTGGCGAGGAAGCGTCGTCGACGCTCTGCTTCTGTAGTTGAGCCTGCCCCAAAGAAGGCTCGGAGGGACTTAACGGCTGAAGTCTCTCAATCCAGAGCTATCTCTGCTGGAGTTGAGGTTCCTCCTGAAGGTGTCCCTGTTAGAGTTGAGGAACCGCTGGAAGATGAAGATTTTCAAGCTTGGTCCGTGCTCCTAGGTCACGCAGCGAGACCGTGGAGGAAGGGGAGCTTGTTGAGCGACCCCTTATTGCTGGTGATGCTGAGTCACCGGAGGTTGACATAATGGGCGAAGAGGATGTCGAGATTCCAGGAATCTCAACTCAGCCCGAATTTCCTTCTGCTCATGAAGGGAGAGACGAGGTACAGCAGCCGGGGTCTCCTAGCGTCTTTATTTCCAATCCTCAGGCAGTCGACCCTAGTCCTACCACTGGGGTGATTGGGGGTAAGGCTCCTGTTGCAGAGCTTCCTCGTGTGGCGCTATCGTCTTCTTCGTCATCGGGAGAAAGTGACTTTGAAGATGAAGTCGACCATGGCGATGAACCCGCTCTTCCTGATCAGAGCAAATTCTTCCACATCTCGGAGGAGAAAATATACGGGGGTGAATCATCGACTGCGTTACCGCTGGCGATAATCCCTGCTGAAGGTATAACTTCCTCGCATGTCGAGGCGATGGAAACAGAGTTGACCCAGCCCAAGGGGATTGAGGCTTCGGCCGCTGAGATAACCTCGGAGGGGGTAGCTGTTGAAGTTGGGAGCCTTCCCCTTTGCCAGGAGGGGAAACAACCATTGAGGCTGAGGAGGCTCTCACTCCGCCGGTGGAGAAGGCTACTGCTGAAGCTGAGGAGACTCCCCTTCTACAGGACTGACGCCTCTGGACCTCGAACCTAGTAAGGCAGCTCTGACTGAGGGGGCTCAGGTGGGGAATCCGACGGTCGGCACCCTTCCAGGAGGCCATACGGCTCAGGTCTCGGTGGAGGTTTCTGAGGAGGTCGTGCTTACTACTCCTCATTGATCGTGGAAGCTCCTGCAGAGGCAGCGCTCCAGGAAGCGCCAGTGGGTAGTCTTGCTCTTGCCACATCGACGGCCGGCACGGCTCTTGTGCGAGAAGACCCGCCCTATATCCCTTATCCCGTGACAGAAAAAGGGTCGGGAAGCTTCTTAGGTGGTGAAGACATGGGGGAGCTGGCACGTCAGATGGTGCAACAATTCTTCACCTCGATGGGATCATGTATTGATCTCATCTTCCGTGGACACAGCACCTTCCAGTTCGCCCAGAGGCTTCTTGAAAAAATGACCGTGAGCGTCGAATTGACGGGAGGCCCTTCACTTGCCAGGGCATGCCTGCAGGTGGTAGAGCAACTTGGAGATAACCTGCGGGAGCTGGAATCTTTGGAAGATGCTGGTTCTTCCGGTGAGGCCCAGGCCATCCTGACTAGGCTCCTAGCTGCTCAGGAACGGGGAGCAACAGGAGGCGGAGGCGCAGATCACTGCCGAGGTCCGTGACCTTGAATATTCCAAGGCTGAATTTCAAAAATTAGCCGGAGATTCGAGGGAATCTGAGCTCAGTGTGCAGAGCACGGAGTAAGTCATCCTCAGAACTCGGGACATTATCGCCAAGGCGGAAGCTGTTCTTGCGCTAAATGAGGAAAAACTTGTTTCCCTCAAAAAGGAGCTTGAGGAGCAACGGGCTGCTACGGCGCGTGCTGAAGAGAGTCTATCCCTACAATCTTCCAGGGTGGAATCTCTGCGGATGCAGCTGGCTGCCAGAAGTTTCTTATCTGAGGCGGAGCTGCGGGACCGGGCTATCATGGAGGCTGAGAGGACGCGCCAGCATGAGATTCACCGCCTTAGGGAACAAATCCGTTCCTTGGCGAACCAGGACATTTAGCCTTCTTTTCTTCTTCTTTTTTTTTGTAAAGAAAAGGGACACTCTATTTATTAAGAGTGTTTGTATCCACTTCTATCATTTCTTGATATAATAGAAGTTTTCTTTAGAGCTTTTGTCCCAATTTCTTGTCCTGTTGTGGATGAGTCCAACTCTTGATCACTAGTCGTGATTACTGAACTTAGGTAGGACTAAGTTCTTTTAATGAGACGCGGTCTTGGCGAGACGCGGCATTAATCCCACAGGGTGAGACGCGGTCATCAGTCTACCGGAACTTAGATTTCACTAAGTCCTTTTACTGAGACGCGGCGGCGATCACAGAATGAGACGCGGTCGTCAGTCTACCGGAACTTAGATTTTACTAAGTCCTTTTACTGAGACGCAGCGTCAATCATAAAGTGAGACGCGGTCATCATTTCATAAGAACTTAGATTCTACTAAGTCCTTTTATGAGACGCGGCGTCAATCACAAATCGGAACGCGGTCTTCTTGATGAGATGCGGCGTCAATCAAAAGATGAGACGCGGCATTGATCCGTAAAGTAAGACGCGGTCTGTCAGTCCTGAGACGCAGCGTCAATCACAAGGTGAGACGCAGCTCTGAATAACGCAAATCTGTCTTGCGCGGATGCAAGAGATGCAGCCTTGTCTGCTGAAGGGACGCGGCTTTCCCATCTGCGTCTAATGTGATCTGACTCAAGATTTTAGGAGATCTTTGCTCGTCAGGTCTTCACTGTCGATTGGGATTCCGAGTCATCCGTTGATTCCAAGGCAGTTATCCACGCGTCAACTCCTTATTGGACTCAGGAGTTACTGCCCTTGGACGCAAAACCGATGCGGGCGGTTGAAAACCGGCGCTTGCGACGGTTCCCAAAGCGGCGTTCCACGCGTCAATCCTTCACTGGGCTTTGACAATCGTGCGTGACGGTTCCAATTAACGCCTCATTAATGGCAGTTATTAGGGCCTGCCTATAAATAGGGTGCGCTCCCCTTCTATAATCCAAGCTTGGATTATTTCTCTTTGGATTGCTCTGAGAAGTCCCACCTTCTTCAGAAAAGAGTTTCTTGATAGGGACTCCGTCTCCATGGACGAAGGTAATTCCGAGGATGAAGATGACCCAGAGCTCTCACGCTTCGGTTTTCTCTTCAAGAAGAACCCCCTCTCGGATCATCTTGGACGCCTGCGTTTGGGTGCAGAGAGGCCAACTCTGGCCAGAGGTCTCTGCTGGAATGTCCCCCGATGATGTGCATAGCCTGAACTTCGGCATGATAATCTGAATGAAGTCCCGGTGCATTCTCCTCTGGAATTTGTGCCAGTGACTTGACTTCTCTGAATGCAGGCGCTTGACGCTGGCTTTGCCCATTGCGTTTTACTGCCTTGGCGCGTTTCAGACCTGAATCTTGCAACTCCTGTTCACCCAACAGAGAGATGGCAATTTTTGACGTTCTGAAATTCTTTGCGTCTGGTGCATTAGGCGCGGGTACAAACTGAGGCCGCGTTTGAATCCTATGCGTGGCGCAGTTTGACTTGCGTCTGTTTGACTGTGCGGGTCATTCCCGCGTCTGAAGTCTTGAATGGCTGCCGCGTTCTGTTAGTTTCTTTTATAAAAATGTACTGAGTTCCAGATTTTCTGACTCTCTTGCTTATTCTTTGCAGGTAGGCTTGCTTTTCCTTTTCAGGTTGCTGGGCCCCAGAAAGAATATACCGGCTGGCGAACTTGCTCCACGTTCGTTTGTGAGAGATTAAATTATGGTCCTCGTCGTTTGTGAGAGATTAAATTATATCTCTGACGAGGACCCAACCCTCGCCAAGGTCTCTTCAGATCTGGTGCAAGAGACGGATAGGCTGAGTATCGGCGAGGGTGGTCCGGCGGTTACGGTGGCGGAAAGATCCTCTTCCTCTCCCAACTCCAGAAGTGACATCAAGGACATTCCGTTGGATGGCCTGCTGGGGAAAGGGATGGTGATGAATGCAGGACTTTCTGCTGCCGCTGGACCTAGTGGAGGGTAGCATCCTTTGTGATGACTCCTAAACTTCCTTTCTCACCCCAAAAGTGACTCCATGTTTGTTGGATGATCTGCTAGGGAAAGAGACGCGCCTGAACGAAGGTTGCAGGACCTTCTGTTGCCACCGGACCTCAAGAACACCATTGCTCTTGGCTTAGTCAGCTAGGGCGCTTTCGAAAGTTGGCGTCGTCGCCATGGCGCAATCGGTTCCAGTTGTGCACCTGGGATCAGATGCGGTTTCAAGGAGTGAGTACGGCCTCTGAGAGAGAGAGGGACTTCTTTGTACTCCTTAATTGTAACACTCAATCTTATTGTATAAGAGAGCGTTTTGTATCACTTTCATATGCTTGAATATCAAATAAAAGTGACACTTTTCTTTTTGCCTCTTTCTGTGTGTCTTGAATGTTTTGTTTTAGAAGCAAAAGAATGATTTTGGTGGACCCGCCACTTTATAAAAGAAAGTGACAAGTGGAGTGCGTACCCCCAGAGAAGGTGAACTTTTATCAAGGATTTGGGATTAACTTGATTTAAGATCAGCTGGGGATTTTGATGGAAGCATTGTTTATCGGTGTAATGTTAACCAACAATGCCTTCCAAATGAATTTGATACTCGGTTGGGGAGAATATCAATGAAACTAGACTCGTGGGGAATCTAGTAAGATTTTTACCGCTAGAGGTGTGATATTAACTTAACGGTTTAGAAGTAGTCTTGTCAGAAGTGTAATATTAACTTGACAAGGACGTGAGTTAGAGGTATGATATTAACCTAACTCATCAGCATCTCAGTTTTATTTGGGAAAACTGAGGTGTCACTGTCATAGGTGTGATGTTTAACTTAACAGTGATAGTAATGCTAGAGGTGTAATGTTGAACTTGGCATTAGTCGTCTCGGCTTAAAGAAGTCAGGAAAGGTCATAGCCATAGGTGTATTGTTGAACTTAGCAATGACTCGGATGCTAGAAGTGTAGTGTTAACTTGGCATCGTTCATCTCGGCTTGGACAAGGAAGTCGAGGAAAGGTCATAGCCATAGGTGTATTGTTGAACTTAGCAATGACTCGGATGCTGGAAGTGTAGTGTTAACTTGGCATCGTCCATTTCAGCTTCGATATGGAAGTCTGAAGAAAGGTGACTGTCAGAGGTGTGATATTAACTTGACAGGCACTCGAGGTACCGCTTAGAGGTGTAATGTTAACTTTAAACAGTAGTTTTGTCAGAGGTGTGATATTAACTTGACAAGAATTGCTTGCGATAGGAGCAATTTGAGGACCTGTCATTCTATTGATGAGAATTGACAAGTAGAATTTGAGGTGCCAGAGGTATAGTGTTAACTTGGCAATTTGAGAGTTTGTTACTCTATGCAGAGTTAACAAGCCAGGTTTGTACTCGACAAAGAGTATTCATTACCAGAGGTATAGTGTTAACATGGTAATGATTGCATTTTGTGGTCCTACCATTCTATGATGAGAATTGGTAAGGGATTTTTGGAGGGAAGAGTGGAATCAAGTCCACTTAGGATTTTTAGCAAACCCTCAGCTATCAACGGATTTGAGGTGCCTTTACCAACTACCGTTTGGGTGGGCTAGCCATGCTATTCCCCTCAGCATGATGAGTTGTCGAAGACTTATGTTGGACTAAAAGCCAACATTTCCTCTATCCTTAGCCGTCGGAGGCGTCGGATCAAATGGGAACGTGTCCCTTAGGATTTTTAGCAAATCCTCAGCTGTCAACGGGTTTGTCATGCCTTTACCAACTACCGTTTGAGTTGGGCTAGCCATGCTATTCCCTCAGCATGATGAGTTGTCGAAGACTTATGTTGGACTTAAAAGCCAACATTTTCCTCTATCCTTAGCCGTCGGAGGCGTTGGATGTTTTTGATCAGAGGTGTATTTTTAACTTGATCGGTGGAAGAATGCCATCTAGGGATAGTATTTCTTCAGGAATTTGCCATTGATTGGCATCATGAGTGTATCGCCATTTGAGGTTATGAGGCGATACGATCCATTTGAGTAGACTGACTCTACTACAAACGGTCCTTCCCATTTGGGTTGGAATTTTCCTTTCGTCTTGTGCGTCATGACCATGGGTCTTCGGACGGCTAAGACGAGGTCGCCTTTCTTGAAAGTTCGGGATTTGACTTTTCTTGTTGAAGGCTCTGGTGATACGAGCTTGGTAAAGCTCGATTTGTTGTTGGGCCTGCAGACGCTTGTCGTCCAAGGCTTCCAATTCTTGGAGTCGCTGTCGATGCTTCTCCTCTGTTGTCATTTCCGCTGTCAAGGCGACGCGAAGAGATGGAATTTGGATTTCCAGTGGAAGGACGGCTTCGCATCCGTACACCAAGAAAATGGCGTGGCTTTAGTTGGGGTTCGCACAGTCGTGCGATAGGCCCATAAGCATTCGCCCAACTTATCGTCCCAGTCTCGTTGACTTTTCGAGACGAATTTCTTGAGAAGCTTGCCAATAGTCTTATTGAAAGCTTCTGCGAGGCCGTTAGCGGGCGGATAGTATGCCGTTGATGACACACTCTGGATTCTGAACTTGGCGCAGAATCTCTGAAAAGCCTGGCTGATGAACTGGGGTCCATTGTCATGGACAATCCGCCGAGGCACACCGAACCGGTAAATAACGTGATGTTTCACGAACTTGATCACGTTAGAAGATTTCACCTCTTTCAAAGGGATAGCTTCGGCCCACTTTGAGAAGTAATCGGTTATCGCTAGGATGAACCGATGTCCCTTTGATGATGGTGGGCTGATAGGACCAACCACGTCCATCCCCCACATTTCGAACGGCCAGGTAGAGGTCGTAGAGTGGAGGTATCCTGGTGCTTGATGGATGAAATCGCCATGTATTTGACAGGCGTGACATCTTTTGGCATAGGCAACAGCATCGGCAACCATCTTGGGCCAGTAGTAACCCAATCTTTGGAGTCGGTTTGCCAGCTTCGGGCCAGGTTGATGAGCTCCACACGTACCATCGTGGGCTTCTTTCAACACTTCGTGGGCTTCTTTTGATGAGAGGCACCGGAGCAGGATCCCGTCATGCGATCTACGATACAATGTTCGCGAAATCGCATTGTAGTAGAATTTGGAGGCTTTCCTTCGGATGGCAGCCGCCTCCCTGGTGTCTTCGGGCAAGATGCCGTACAAGACAAAATCAATGTAGGGGAATCGCCAGTCTTTAAGCTCTGGATCGGTTGACACTTCAAGTGTTCCTTACCGCGACGATCTCCCGTTGACCTCTGGTAGTCTCCGAGGGGACTTTTGGGCAGTATAGGTCGTGGCTATAGACGAATATCTTCTCCATTGCTCCAGCTGGAAGAGCTAAGGAGGCAGCAAGGGATGCAAGTGCATCTGCATGCGCATTTTGCTTGCGCGGTACATGGTCGATGTAGAAGTTTGAAAACCTCTCGGCCATGTGGATTGTCGCGTTGTAGTAGGGTACTAGATCTTCATGCCTGACCTCATACTCTCCGCGAACTTGGCTGACGATGAGTTTAGAATCACCGTATGCCTCGAGATTTTTAACGCCAATCTCATCGGCGAATTGCATCCCAATCAAAAGAGCGTTGTATTCCGCCACATTGTTGGAACAGGGCTCGGTAACGAGAGATAGCTCGGGAATCACGTAATTTTGTGGGGAGACGAGTACCACTCCTACCCCCGCTACTGTGTGTCCCTTCGGGCTTGCCCTTGATGCACCGTCGAAGAAAAGTTGCCATACTTGACTTTCGAACGATGTCTGAGCTAGGCAGACTTCGGCGACCTCATCTGGGAGATCCTCGTAGAGTTTGGCTGCCCTGGGATCTGGGTGTTCAGCTAAGAAGTCCGCCACCGCTTGTCCCTTAATAGCCTTTTGTGGCAGAAAATGCATCTCATATTGTGATAGCAATATGGCCCATTTTGCCAGCCAGCCATTTAGTGAAGAAGGCTTTGTCATAAGTAACCTCAGGGGGTTGACTTTGGATATGACATTTATGGTTTGGCCCACCAGATAGTGTCGCATTTTCTGAATGGCGAACACCAGTGCCAAACATTCCTTCTCGATCGGGTTATACCGATGTTCGGCTCCGATCATCGTTCTACTTAGGTAGTAGATTGCTTGTTCTCGCCCCTGGTCATCATTCTGAGCTAGTAGAGCTCCCAAAGAATGATCCATTGATCGGACGTACACCAGGAAAGGCTTTCCGGATACCGGAGCTGCCAGGACTGGTGGTTGGGTGAGGTAGTGCTTGATCTCCTCAAATGCTTGCTGGCAAGCGTCGTCCCAAATGAACGAAACGCCCTTCTTCATCAGCTTAGCGAAGGGTTGGCATCTCCGGAGAGATTTGAAATGAATCTGCGGATGTATGCCAATCGTCCTTGTAATCCTCTGAGCTCCTTGAGGCTTCTGGGGTTGCATCTCTTGGATAGCACGGACTTTCTCTGGATCCAAATGGATTCCTGTGGAAGTCACAACAAACCTAGGAATTTGCCACTGGCTACCCCCAGGAAGGACTTGGTGGGGTTCATCTTCAATTGATGAGCCCGCATGATGTCGAAGACCACCCTCAGGTCTGCTATGTGATCACCTTTAGTGCGGCTTTTCACCGCGATGTCGTCGACATAACATTCCACCGTTTTGCGTATCTGCCGATGGAAAATGGCATTCATGGCCTTTGGTAGGTTGCCCCCGCATTTTTCAGACCGAAGGGCATGACGGTGTAGCAATATACCCCTAGAGGTGTCCTGAAGGAGGTGTGCTTTTCGTCATCGGGATACATCTTGATTTGATTATATCCTGAGAACCCGTCCATAAGGACATTCGCTCGAATCCACAAGTATTGTCAATCATGACATCTGTGATTGGCAATGGGAATTCGTCTTTGGGGCAGGCCTCGTTTAGATCACGGAAGTCGATGCAGATCCGGATCTTCCGTTCTTCTTGGCGACGGGGACGATGTTGGCTACCCAGTCGGGATGTTGTTCTTCCCGGATGAAGCCGGAATCGATGAGCTTTCTGACTTCTGATTGAATTGCCTCCATTATCTCTGGACGGAACCGTCGCTGCTGTTGTTTAACAGGCTTCATGTCCGGATTGATGTTGAGGCGATGCATAGCCACTTGAGGATCAAGTCCAGGCATGTCCTCATAATTCCAGGCGAAGACATCTATATACTCTTGTACAAGAGATATTAAATCCTTCTTCTCTGGAGGCGACAGGCCGTCACTTATGAAGATGGGTTTAGGATTGGCTTCATCTCCTAGGTTGACTTGAACAACCTTCGTCTTCTGTGGGTGGCTCACCGCTGTTCAAAGCGGATGTCCCAAAGAGCATTCAAATGTTTGATCCAAGGATCTGTATCAGATTGGATCATTTCTTCATCTTCATCCTCCAGATGGCTTGTCGAAACCATGTTTACTGAAAGCCCTTTGAAGATGTTGCCGACACTGACATCTGATTCCCACGACGACGTGTCTGATGAGCAGTCATGACTTGACAGTCTCTCCGAATCAGAGGCTGATGGCACTGGAGTTGATATATAGCCCAACCCCCGGCGCGTCTGATGATAGTAATCAGGGGTTTTCCCTTTCGGTACAAAGGATCGAAGCAGTGTTCTTCTTCTTTTTCGAAGTTCAACCCAGGCCTGTTGGTTAGATCATACCCCATGCGCTTCATCATCTGAGCGTTCTCGGCTGGTTCATAATGATCGAACTGAGGGATTCATCCTCACCTTCCGATTCTTCGTGGGGCATTGGTTCAGACGCGATTCGCCCAAAAAGTATTGGTCTTTGGCCTTTTCGTCTGGCTGGAACCATGAATACAGACTCTTGCGCGTCTCCATTATCCTGGTACGTCCCGAAGGATGATTTTATTGGTACATGCAATGATGTCAAAGCATCCATTGCCGACCAGACATCCTCATCTACGTCGGTACTAGTATCCGACGGTATTGAATCAGACTCACACGCAGGGAAATACGCGAAATCTAAATCTTCATTAATATACCAACCGCCTGCATCGTCGGTGGTATCAACATCGAGCTTATTAGTGCTCTTTACAATGGCTCCAACTCCCACAGGCACTCTTCTTTCTCAGGCTCAATGTCAGCTTCATTACCAGAGTCTGGCTCCTCTGGTTGTGGGGTTTCATTAGTCTCCTCCGGATCCTGATATAAGAGGGAGTCCGTGAAATAATTTTCAACCCCTTTAAACGGATGCCTTTCGGCAATCAACGTTCGGACCTGTCCACTCTCGTCAATGTATTTCATGACTTGGTGGAGAGTAGAGGGAACGATGGAATTGCGGTGAATCCATGGTCGTCCCAGCAACAGGTTGTAGGAAGTGTCCGCGTCAATGACGTAACACGTCACTTCCGACTTGAGGCTCCCGATCTGGCATTTGAGCTTGATCTTCCCCATCGGGCGGGAGCTGTTGGCATTGAACCCGTAAATAGTCGTCTGGGTAGGGCTCAGACGATGGGTAGGAATGCCTAGAAATTGCATAACCCGGCGAGGTATGATACTCAGCGCGGACCCTGGGTCTACCTGGATGCGGTTCACCTCGGATGACCCAATATACCCTGTGAAGTATAGGGGTCGGTCATGCTTCCCTTTAACCTGCATGTCGTCTGTTGTGAAGGTGATGCAGGGAGCATTTGGGGAGGCGTGGAGGCAATCCTCTACATCTTCCTCCCTTGGCACACGAGTCATGAAGACCTCAGCGTTTGCCAAAGCTTCTTGTAGAGCCTCTCTGGTTGACTTTGATAGCCTCAGGAGTTCATACAAGGTGATGCGTGCCGGGATGTTGGCTAGTTGAGCCAAGACGTCGAAGCGGTAAGGTGTCGAGGATCCTTCCGTTACACCTTTCGCAAGAACTCGAGAAAACCGAGTTTCTTTCTGTTTCTCCCCAGGCTGTTTAGAGGAGGGCTTGGCTGGTTCCACGGCTGGTTGCGGAGAAGCCGCTGCTGTCTCGCCGTACTGCTTCAAGTATGCCTGTCCTGAACGGGTCCCCGCCGTAGGTTGGCTGGGCTCTGCGGCCAGGACTATTGTTTCCTCTTCTGAGTCAGTCAGCGAGGGAACATCAGTGTCCGCTTCTCGAGAGGAAGCGCATATCACATGGCAAGATGAAGCCTTCCCTTTGCCTTTGGACTTCCTGTTGGTCACAGTCGTCCATTGTTGCTCGTCGACGAGGTCAGGGTGGACCCACATGATTTCCCCTCGAGGTGTAGGGACGGGTACCAAGCCTTTCTCCTGCTGCTGATGAGGGTCTGTGTTGACCACCCTCAGTTCTCCTTTCGGGACAGAGATCACCCCCACGGGTGTCGGGGGTCGTGTCCCAAACTGGAGAATCGACGTCATGTTGGCCGTCATCTTCTTCTGCTCCGGTCAGAGTTTTAATACCTCCGCGTCAATCAGAGCTTGAAGGATGTCCTTAAAGACGTAGCAGCTTTTGGTAGGATGTCCGAGCATCCTGTGGTATAAGCAGTAGG
Source organism: Agave tequilana (assembly GCA_038442645.1). Taxonomy (NCBI): domain Eukaryota; kingdom Viridiplantae; phylum Streptophyta; class Magnoliopsida; order Asparagales; family Asparagaceae; genus Agave; species Agave tequilana. The sequence continues at coordinate 86,101 of JAVJIF010033771.1, forward strand.
TGGGATTGTCGGTCTTGCCGACTTCCTCCGGGCGCCTAATTTCAGGGAGCTTCAGTCGATTGCTCTTGTTGAGTAGCTTGAAGAGCGAATCGACGTGTTCCTCCTTGAAGGAATACTGCTTGTTGGGGCGTGGCTGGCTTGAAGAGCCACTTGCCCTGCCTGTTTGAGGTTTGGTGGGAGATTTGGTCTCCGTCGCCAAATTATCCTTCCGCTTCGTCTGGAGGGAGGTGTCTGGTGCACGCCTTGTCGACCTCTCTGGCCTGGGCTTGCCTTCTTCCGCTCTGACGCGGGCGACAATCTCCTCAGCCTGTTCACCTTGCTGGACTAATTGTTTCCAGGTGCGGCTTTCAGCAACTCCTATTTGAGCAAGGAGTGAGGTTTGGAGATTATGGCGACATGTTTCCACCAGGGTGGCCTGGGTCATGCCGCTGGACATCGGAGTGCCATGTTCCGAAATCTTTCTACGAAAGACTTGACGGACTCTCCCTTTCGCTGTTTTGTAGCTAAAAGGGTAGGCATTGTGACCTCCGAATCATCTTCGAAGAAGCGTGTCAGAAACAACTTCTCCAAGTCGCCCCCAGTTCTTGATTGAACCTTCTGGGAGCTTCATGAACCATTCAAAGGCCAACCCTTTCAGGGTGCCGATGAACAGTCGCGCCAGGATGGCATCGTTATCTACCACATTCCCGGTCTGGGATTTGAAGTAGTAGATGTGCTGGTTGGGTGACCCCTTCCCGTCAAATGCTTGGAGAGTTGGAGCCTTGAACTTAGGAGGGTACGGACTAAGTCCCACTCGGCCGGATAGGGCCGGACTACTCCAGCTTCTTGAGGCCTTTACGGTTGGTAAGGGCCTCGAGGCGCTGCTCCAGTTGACTCATTCTTTTAGCATGAGCCTTTTCCGGGGTCTGGTCACTTCTTGCCTGCGACGAGGGCTTGGACACATCCGAGGTAGATCGTCGTGTCTCGTCAGAAGATTCGGAGGGTGGGCTTCCTCCCTTTCTCCCTTTCCCCTTCGGTCGTCTAGGAGGAGATCTCGCTCTTTCTTCAAGCAATTTCTCAAGCATATGCTTGAGGGAGTCAATGG